>JAHRHZ010000275.1:18427329-18441425 GCA_024137785.1 Ginglymostoma cirratum
CACACATACACACACTCACACACACACACACACTCTCACACACATTACACACACACACACTCACACACATCACGCACACACTCTCACACACACACTCACACACATTACACACGCACATCACACACACATCACACACACACACACTCACGCACATCACACACACACACACTCACTCACACACATTACACATGCACATCACACACACACACACTCACACACACATCTCACACACACACACACACACTCACACACATTACACACGCACATCACACACACACTCACTCACACACACTCACACACACACACACACACACAAACACAGTTTATAGCAATTCCTGTGGGGAAATAAATTTTCAAGCCTGACTTGTTTTTATTGCTGATTAGAAGCAGTTGTTTCAGTTTTGAGGATCCGATGGCTTCTCCCTTGAACATTCACACCCACAAGTCATTCAGTTACCCAAGAGCCAATCGCATAGTTGTGGCAGCCAGGAGGCCTTTTTCATCAATAACTGGTCACTAGTTCACAGACCAATCAGCTGCTTGTTGCCTGCCGAATCTTCCTTTGTACACAGCCCTTGGTTACAGTTCACCTGTAACCAGGCTTCCACCACTGCTTGAACAAGTAGCTGTGTAAACCTCCCTTACAATGTCATGTTACTTGTGTTTAAAAAGTGCAGAAACACTTCATCAATCTCTGGTTTTTGAAACAGTTCTTTTCCCATTTCAGTCCCCCAAAACATACAGAAAAATTTTAAAAAATGGTTGTTACAATGCATGCAGCAATGCTGAAATGAGTCTGATGCCACTATCTGTGGGCATAGAAGCTTGCTGCTAGCCATGTAGTGCGTCCTGAGGTGTTGGTGGCTGAATTCCAAGATGGAGGTCCAGAGGTACAGGCAGTGAGTTGGAATCAGTTCACTGCTCTTACTTTTCTGTTGGGAACTGTCACTGCCTCGCTTTTATCCAGTGACTGAGAGAATGGGAATGAAATGCATAAAAATGAGATGACATTGATTAATAATGAGATGTTACTGCATGCTAATGGACCTCTCATTACTCAGTATTGAAAACCTCACCTCACCATTCAACATTTGATTAGAGAATGGGACATTTTTCTCTTGATATTCGGAAACTCTGCTCTGGTCATCTCAATTTTCCTAATGTTTTAGCCATGGCTCATGTTGGTCGGGTTTGGTACAATTCTGCCCCTTCTTTCCATCATTCGTACTTTCAGGGAAGGTTATTTCCGTAGGTACTTCGTAGTTTTCAGTTTCTTTCAAGGTCAGTTGTAACAATGAGGTTGTAAACAGCCTGGATCTGCCTCAGTTGCTTTCCAGTGACTGGGATGGAGTTGGTGGCAAAGGAATGGAGTTTGTGATGACCATGCCTTGAGCAGTCAATGCCTTAAGCCCTGGAATTCTTTCCTTAAAACCTCTGCTTTGTTATCTCACTTTCCTGCTTTAAGATGCACCTTATAACCTATCTGGTTGACTAAGCTTTGTGTGATCTTGCCTAATATTACCTCTTTGTGTCTTGCTTAGTAGCATTTGTAAAGCAACTTGGGAGACTGTTATATTGAAGTACTATAAAAGTGTAACTTATTGTATTTGTTTCGTAGTAATCATTTTCTAGCTACTGTCCTCTCTTTTAATTTGTAGAATTTCCTCAGGTGTAGTTTGTTGCTCCTACTCCACTCCCTTCAAATTAAATCAATCGTTTCTTTTGATTTTAGTGCAAACCTATTTAAACTCTGATTTCTGCTTTAATACTAAGTCCTGACCTTGAGAATTGCTTTGTAAGCCTTTCCCAAGCAGCTACAAATTCTACACTTTCTACGGTCAAGTGTTGATGAACAGCACAGTATGTCTCATTACCGACCTTTCCTTTGAGGTTTTGAGGTAAATCTTCACCTGAATTCATTTCTTTTCTAGGTAGACAGATACTGAACAGGACCAAAACGAGAAAAAGGAACCAACAAACTGGAAAACAGAAAAAAGAAAAACTTGCTTTGAGGAAGCACCTTTCATTACCCTAGGATATCCTGCACAACCAATAAGGTTCAGTTAAAGTGGAGTCACTTGTTCTAATGTAATAGGTCTATGGTGAGGCTTGTCTTTGGAGCCCACTTGTTCGAGATTTGCTATTATTTTCTTTCTCTCATTTGACTTCCATCTTGCTTCCCCCAAATTTGTATTCCTGGTTAGCTGCCACGACTTTCCTAAGCCTGATTGCAGCTTAAACACCATTACAATCTATACCTTTTTGTCTCTCTCTCAGACCTTTCAGTGTGGTCACACAGATCAATCTGGCCTTGGTTCCAGCACAAAAGAAGAACATGGACAAAAAAAAAACACTATTACAAAAATAGAAAGAAAACAAAAAGTTGTATGGGATGAGCAAAGAGCAAACTACATTAAACATGACAGATGGGGAGCTTTAACTATGAGACAAAGAACAAAGGATATAAGTGAGCAAATATATCATGGATTATCTGTTTAAAGATGTCATTAAAGCTAATCTTACTTTGGTAAAAGGCATTAAATGTTCATCTGCACAATAACAACCCACTTAGTGACACAAGCAGCTTTTGGCATTAGCTTTAATCTTTTGCTAGGGCTGTAATTGGCTTAATATTCCTGGCGTGCCAAGATTGCAACTTGTATTATCCTTTGCGAGTAGCTTGCATGTAGTCAGTGAGAAGTAGTCATTTCCTAGGAAAAAGAAAAGACATTGACCACTTTGCTGAATCAAAGTACTTCCAGATATGCCAAAACAACAAGAGAACTGCACAGGCAATATCAAGATTACTTTTTGCAGAGAGGATGATTAAACAGTTGGATGCGTTGCCAGGAAGAGTGATCAATATCAGGATACTGAACTCATTTACAGAACAGCTGGCTTATCTAATAGCAAGATTGTAGGATTGGTAGACAGGGAAGGTGAGGTCCAGTGGGTCAGAGAACCTCTTCCATCCAAACCTGTGATCTGATTTTGTTACCTTAGGAGCAACAACAATTTGATTTTATACAGTGTTATGACAGAATAAAAAAGCCAATGGTGCTCCTCTGAAGTATTCCAAAATAAAATTAAGCACTGAGCCACATGAGAAGGTATTTTTAGGCAGATAAGTGGGTTTTAAGGAGTATCTTAAAAGGGCGAAGACAGAAAGAGAGGCTTGGAAGGAAATTCCAAATCACAGGACCTCAGCAGCTGAAAGAACAGTTGCTGATCGAGGGATTTACGTTCGAGAAAGTATGAGAGGCAAGAAGTAGAGAAACACAAACATCTGAGTGAATTGCAGGGCTGGAAGAAGTTACAGAGACAGGCCATGGGGGATTTGTAGACAAATACGTAACAATTCAAAAAATTGACATTCTGCCAAAGCTGGACTGATGTAGTTCAGTGAGCACAGAAGCAGTGGGTGAACAAGATTTGGCACTAGTTAGGGTGTGGACAACAGATTTTTGAATGAGTTTAAGTTTATGAACAGTGAAAGTCGGGAGGCTGGCCAGACATGGACTGGAATAGTCAAGCCCACAGGTTGCTTCGGGCCATATTTAACTCCTTTATTGAAACTATGTTTATTCATAGCCCACTAACAATTGAAAACAGCTGATAGAAGAGCTTAATATGTATAATATTATAATAACCAACCTTTCAGCAGAAGGAGACTGAGTGATTTTCTGCTCTGTGTATGCGACACAGAAGCTGACATATGTGTATCATAAATGAACAGATAGGACAAACACCACAGAAGGAGATGTTTACGTTCGCACCGGTTCAGTAAAACATATGTCCAACAGGTCTGCCTGTAGAACTACATTCAACAATGTTTTCCTTTTGCTTGTTAAGAAAGATTTTAAAGCTGAGAAGATGTGAACAATAACATTTGAGTGATCTTGTCCCCAGCTTTCTCTTTGCATATGTTTATATACTGTGATTAAGCTCGAATGAGTTTCAGAGACAAATGATGTACTCACTTTGGTTGTACACTTAACGAGCTGACACAAAACATCCATTTATGGAAGGGCTACCTGGCATCTCCAACAACAGAAGTAGGATGGCATTAAAACAAAAGCAAGACATTTCTTGGAAATACTGTTAAAATTACAGGTGTTTATGGAAAAAGAACATTAGCTTTTTTTTATCTTTTGTAGGGAGGGATTGATGCTGGTTTACCAAAGTAGGCCCAGCTAAGTGACTTATGCAATGGACAATGATCCTGGGCTGAGTAATGTGAAAAAATAGCTAACTTTTACCTGAGGTAATAGGAACTGCAGATGCTGGAGAATCTGAGATAACAAGGTGGAGCTGGATGAACACAACAGGCCAAGCAACATCTTAGGAGCAGGGAAGCTTGACGTTTCGGGCCTAGACCCTTATAACTTTTACCTGACAAGGTTAGTTGTAAAGAAGAACAACATTTCCATAAAAAGACTGGATCAGACACAATCTGTTGTTGGAGCAACACTGATAATTACTAGATTCATACAAACCTTAACAGAAGATTCTTCCAAAAAACTGGCTTTGGAAAGGGTCAGACTTGGCTGTGAGGCCTCATGTGACTGAATTCACTGCCAAGATGTTTTGGGTGATATTAGTTTCAGTTCTGGCTCATATGACTGATAGCATATGGCTTTTGAACTTTGTTTATTTTCCTATCCTCTTCTGAACAGAAATTCGGCAAAATGAACATTCTCCCCTTCAGAGATAAAAGGTACTGCAGATGCTGGAGAATCCGAGATAACAACGCGCTTGGCCTGCTGTGTTCATTCTCCCCTTCAGCACTACTACCAAAGATGTCTGCCTTATCTTACCCTATAAAAAAAAGTCACTTTGCTGAGGTACTGGAGAGCCTATCATGGTGACATGCGGTGCCTTTGAGAGGCCCAGAGATGTGTAAAGGATGAAAGACAAACAACAACCTAGAATTTAACATGGTGGGGCAGGGTTTCGGGTGGCAAATTCAGAGATCTGACATCTGTTTCTTCAATATTTGCAGATCTTCAGTTGAGTAAAACGTTCCAGATTCTAGTGAGGTCCTCAAGCTGCTTTTGGTGCCTGCTCAGAGGGTTTAAGTATAAATTTGGCCACCATACAGAACCAATGGGAATAGACACTAACTGTTATTTGTGAGAAGAGGAGGCTGAGACTTTTACACATTCAGCAACTGTGGTGATTCCATTGGCTCAGAAGATTGGGGTCTCTAGCAGCATGGGGTAGGCCCATGATGCCTTGCTCCTTCTGGCCCACAACAAGTCAGAAAGAAGCAAAATTTAAAACCCTACTTTGGCTTATTCCAACTAATTGGCTCCTCTGGTTGTTGTTTCTGTTGCTGGGAAACTCTCAATGCAGGAAACTCTCATGTGTGGGTCTTCACATCTACTTCCCTGCCAAAAATAAACTTGGTCCGTAAAATTTGTAAAAATACATTACAAAACAGTTCGACTTGAATATTATACAATTTGCTATAAAATCTAACCTGTTTCCACACAACTTGTTCCATTCTCAGGTGCCTCAATGGGATTAACATTTAACAAATGATAAATAATGAATAAAGTTTTCTCCATGCACCGTGTTTCACACTGAGGTGCCTCTATACAATTTCAATATTCTTGATATTCTCAATGTACACTGTTTGTCAGCCATACAATCCTCGGATTCTAGACTTTCCTGCCCTTGGTGGACTATGGTATCAACCTCTCCCATTGCACATCTTCAGTGGGTGTCTCCAAGCTTTAGCACGTCAATCAGTCCTGTTACTGCAACAGTGGTGACATTTTTTAAATTTCGAAATATACTTTATTCATGAAGATTATCTTTATATGTAAAATATATGTACATAGTCACAAATGTAGTTCGGTTTTGTGCAGTAGCATATTAGGAAAACTAACAAACACTGGAGTTTGAATCCATGCAAACAAACCAAAAGCATTTCTTACTTGAACTAGACTATATTTATATGTAGTTGAGGGACCAGAGTGATCCGATAACTGAATGGACCTTCATTGAACTTCAGCAGGAAGACCTCAGACAGTGGTCTTTTCCCACTGTGCCTTGGCAGCGGCTGCCCCAGGCTTTAGAGCATCCCTCAGCATGTAGTCCTGGACCTTGGAAGGTGCCAGTCTGCAACACTCGGTCAGGGTCAACTCCTTGTTCAGGAAGATCAGCAAGTTTCAGGCAGACCAAAGAGCGTCCTTCATCGAGCTGATGGCCCTCTAGGCGCAGTTGATGTTTGTCTCGGTGTGCGTCCAGGGGATCAAATCATACAGCATAGAGTCCAGCATCACGGAGCTGCTCGGGACGAACCTTGACACAAACTATTGCATCTTTCTCCAGACTTCATTTGCAAAGGCACATTCCAGAAGGAGATGTGTGGCAGTCTCAACCCCCACCCCTTGCAGCCACTTCAAGAGCAGTGTGTGGTGGCACAGACCGAATGGGTGCACATAAAGGATCTCACAGGTTGTGCCCTTTTCACCACCAGCCAAGCAATGCATGCCACATCACCAGAGCTTTCAACAGTGGTGACATCCTTAGGCTTTGAACTTTCAATCTTAAGTAAGTCCCCTCTTGCTTTCAACAGGAAATAGGTCTAGGCCCTGAATTATTGCCTGTAATATTACAGTGGCTCAGAACATGTGGATGTGTTGGTGGCTGGATTTTGTATTTTGGGATTTGAACCACATGTCAAGCCCTTTCCTGCTCTTTATGGACTTGGGGGGTGGGCTTTCAAACTGAGGCCTATGTCTTGCATCATACGAGAAGTAAATTTGAAGTGGTACTTAAATTATTATTTTTCTTGCTAATTGAGTCCTTTAACTTTCAGCTCAAGTTCATTGTAAAGCAATCGTAACCAGATAATCTGAACTTCAATCAGTACATGGCGGTAGTACCTTGAAAATGAGCAAAAGATCAACTTGATTTAAAAGGAAATATTCTAAGCTTAACTGCAATGACTACGGTCAATGTAAATTGGCTGCAAGTTATTGTGGTGGTCAGGTCTTCTGGCCGTTGTAAGAAAAATTCAAAAGTTGTTAGTTTTCAAAAAAAATACAGGATGTACAAACTATTACACCTTCATATGTCTTCTCTGAATAAAGCCCCCCCCTCCATTCTGAGACTGTCAAATTAACAAGGTGCATTGCTGTTAAAATTACAAATGCAGAGGTAGAGACAAAAGCTGTGATCTAATTTTAACACATTAAAGGCATAATGGTTACTAGTCACAATATGCAACAGAAGGCATTCAGGCAAAGGCTATTTATTGTCTGTAGTGTAGGACCATGGGTTATTGTTTTATTGTTTAATATGTTCACACATTATGCTACCTAGCTCTTGTGGTTGCCTGGATACAACCTAATCAATGCGACAATGCGTGCAGCAGGAAAACAGAGGTAAAATTGTTGACTCTTTGATAAGTACCTCTTCAATGGAAACATTTCTCATCCTATTTTAGTCATAAAACTATTTTCTTTTTTTAAGCAAATCTCTGGTTCATATGCAGTATCTATCACACTGTGCGTAAGCTTCCAGGAGATTTTATGTGTAGGACTAGTTAATGCATTATTAATAGTATTCTTTTTGCAACATTACTAAGCAATATTATTCTTACCACCTTGTGTGCATGTGGGCTGCAACACTCGGATGTCTCTTTATTAAAATAAACAAAGAGATAATTAACCACAGTCTAATCTAAACATTGCCAATAGGCCTGTTCAGGAAGTCATTGTTCAGTGAGTTATGTGTGTTTGTGCGTGTATGTGTGTGTGAGAAGCGTTGATAAATAGTGGGTGCTGGATGACTCATTAGGCAATCCTTTAATCTGCCAATGTACCAAGAGTGTGCCCATTGTCACCATCTTTTGTGTTCTCCTTAAAGGCTAAAACCCTGCTGAAACATTACTAGAAAGGTACTTTTCTCGTCAGCCCTGTCTGAATGATGAGTCTTTTTGTTGAACTTTTGTGCATTGATCAGAAATAAATGCAAGTCATATACAGATGACTCCACTTGTGGCTCTTCTGGGGAAAGAACCAGAGATTGGGATTAACTGGATAGTTCTTTCAAAAAGCCAGTTTAGTCATGATGGGTCAAATTGCCTGCTCTGCGCTCTCTGATTCTTTGATTCTATATCACAATATGTAGATATGAATGCGTGTGAAGTGTGGTGAATATGATTGGCAAGTTGCAGATGCGTTTAGTCATATGGAAATAAGATGCTGTGGCATTAGCAGAAACCTGTTTCAAGGAAGGCAAGACTGGGTATTAAATATTTCATAAATCTACAGTGTTTAGGAAGGAAAGGAAGAGGGGTGACAGCATTGATTAGGAAGAATGTTACTGGAGAGAGAGGGTGTCTAAGATGGGTCAAGCATTGAAATTGTTTGGCCAGAACTCAGGAACAAAATGGTGCTATGACATTGCTCGACATATTTTATAAGCCACCAATTGGCAGAAAAGACATAGAGGAGCAGTTTTTCAAGGAAACTACAGAAGTGCAAGAATTATACAATAGTTATTAAGGGGGTCATGACTTACTCTGTGTCTAAATATAGACTGGGAGAGTAGGATTCTTGAGAAAGACTTTGATGAAGTGGATCAAGACAAAAAGACGAAGACATCCAGACAAAAAAAATTAAGAGGGGTGGGGTCAAAGAGCCAACTTCAAAAGGGCAAGAATGGATCTGGCCTAAATAAAGTAGAAAGAAGGATTTGCAAGCAAAACTGTAATTAAATAATGAGCTAACTTTAAAGAAGAAACATTTCAATATGAAAGTATAGGGTAGTGCAATTGAACAGGAAATTAGAGACACATGCAGGAAAAAAACATTTGTAAGATGGCTTTAATCTGCATATAGATTGGGCAAATCAAATTAGTATCAATCCCATTGAGGAGGAATTCCTTGAATGTGTACAGAATGGTTTTCTGAGCCATTAGATTGATGAACCAACTAGAGAATTACCATCCTAGACTGGAAATTTTAGGATGAGAAAAGAATAATTGATAATCCAGTTGTGCAGGGGCCCTTAGGGATGAGTGATCATAATATGATCGCACTCTTCAACAAGATGGAAAGTGTCATAGTTATTCTGCAACCAGGGCTCTGAATCTAAATAGAGGACACTATGGCGCAAGTTGGCTATGTTAGATTGGAGAATGTTACTTCAAGACAGTAGAAAGACAATGGCAAACATCCAAAGAGTACATGGGTGAACTGCAACAATTGTTCATTCTTGTCTGGTGCAAATGAAAACTAGGACAAGAGGTCAAACCATGACTTACCAGGGAAATTGGAAATAATGTTAGACCCAGGAAGATGCTTGCAAATTGGTCAGAAATAAAACAACAGATCTGGGGAGTGGGCACAGTTTCATATTCTGCAAAGGAGAATGAAAGGATTGATGAAGAAATGGAAGACAGAGTATGAGAGTAAGCTTGCAGGGACCATAAAAACTGACTGTAAAAGTTTCTACAGGCATGTGAAGAGAAAATGTGGTGAAGACAAGCATAGGTCCCTTCCAATCAGAAACAGGGGATATTGTAAAGGGGAGTAAAGAAATAGCTGATCAACTACATGTATGCATCAGTTCTGTGTTCAAAAAGGATGACACAAATAACACACCAGAAGTGTTGACGAACACAGAGTTTAATGAAATGGAGGTATTGAAGATAATTGGTAGGGAAATGGTGTGGGGGAGATTGATGGTATTGAAGGCCAATAAATCCCCAGGCCCTGATAATCTACATCCCAGCATACTTAAGGAAGTCGCCCTAGAAGTAGTGGATGTATTGGTCGTCATTTCTCAAGATTCTATATACTCTGGAGCAGTTGCTTTGATTGGATGGTAGCTAACGTAACCTCTTATTTCAGAAGAGGTAGAGAGAAAACCAGGAATTTTAGACCAGTCAGCCTGAGGTTATAGTGGGGCAATGCTAGATCTATTCTGACATACTTAATAGCTGAGTAATTGGAAAGCAGTGGCAGGATAAGACAGAGTCAGGATAGATTTACAAAAGGGAAATCATGCTTGACAAATCTAGCTGGAATTTTTTGAGCATGCAACTACTAGAGATGATGAAGGGGAGCTGGTGGACGTGGTCTATTTGGATTTTCAGAAGGCTTTTGACAATGTCCCACATACGACATTGGCGTGTCTAATGACAAAACTAAATTACATAGGATTGGGGATATAGTTTTAAGGTGGATAGAAAATTGGTATGCAGACAGGAAACACAGGTAAGGAATAGATGGACCTTTTTCTGAATGGCACGCAGTGACTGGGTGGTAATGCAGAGATCAGAGCCAGGATCCCAACTATTCACAATATACATTCATAATTCAGATGAGGGAATAGAATTTGCAGATGACACAAAGCTGTGTGGGAGGCTGAACGGTGAGGAGGCTGCAGAGGTACTTCAACGTGATTTGGACAAGCTGAATGAATAGGCAAATACATGGCAGCTGCAGTATAATGTGGATAAAGTGAGATTATCCACTTTAGTAGCAAAAACAAGAAGGCAGATTATTATCTAATAGCTATAAATTGAGATACTTGAATATGTAATGAGACCTGGGTATCCTTGTACACCAGTCACTGAAGGTAAGCATGCAGGTACAGCAGATGGTACTGGTGTGTTGGCCTTCATTGCAAGAGGATTCAAGTACAGGAGCAAGGATGTCATGCTTTAATTATACAGGATCTTGATGAGGTCACGCCTGGAATACTGTGTGCAGTTTTGGCCTCCTTAACTGAGGAAGGATATTCTTGCTATAGAGAGAATACAGTGGAGGTTAAACTGACTGATTCCCCAATGACGGGACTGATGGGTGAGGAGAGGTTAAAACGGTTATGCAGAAATATGAGGTGGGGGATCTCGTATAAACCTGTAAAATTTCTAACAAGACTAGATAGGGTAGATCCAGGAAGGATGCTTCTGATGATGGGGGAGTCCAGAATAAGGTGTCACAGTCTAAGGATCTGGAGTGAATGATTTAGGGTTAAGATGAAGAGAGTGGTAAGGAATTGAGATCAAGAAGGAGAGTCCTCCATGACAATTTCAGCTGGTGTGGGAAGTGAACCCAAGTTGTTGGTATCTCTACTACATTACAAACCAGCCATCCAGCCAATTGAACTAAACCAAACACCATTTAAAAGGGGAATAAAGAGATGCAGGGCTAATTAGTGTCCAGAAAGGAGGTTTACTCATGCAGACAAGGGGAATGGCTGAGGTATGAATGAATACTTTCTATCTGTCTTTACCAAGGAAGAAGATGTTGCTTAGGTTATGGTGGACAGAGGAAATAGTTTAGGCATTTGATGGATTTAAAATTGCTAAGGGTGAGGTATTGGACAGACTGCCTGTACTTAAATCTGATAAGGTACCAGGACTGGATGAAATGCAGAAAGGAGGCCAAAGTGGAAATTGCACAGGTACTGGTCATAATTTCCTATACTTCCATAAACTCAGGAATGGTGCCAGAGGACTAGAGAATTAGAAATGAAATCACCTTGTTTAAAAAAGGGTGTTAAGATAAGTGAGGCAATTACAGGACAATCAATTCAACTTTGTTGAAGGATAAAATTTTAGAGCTGATAACTTGGAGCAAGACATTCATGGTCAATTGGGCAAATGCACGTTGATTAGGAACAGCCAGCATGGATTTGTTCAGGACAAATTGTAGAGTTTAACAAGGAAAGAAGGTGAATTTTGCATCTCACTGCCTTAGAATTACAAAATATAGTTGTGCAGTTTGAAGATAAGAGTGGTTCTCCACAGGACAATTGTGGAGCTGTAGAATGTTAGCTCCAAAGTATATAGGACTTCCCAAGAAGACAAGTAGCACAGAAGGATTTGGATTTGGGGGCTTTACTGCATGAATCACAAAAAGCTAGCATTCACATTCAGCAGGCGATCCAAAGAGGACAAAGCAGCTGACTTGACTAGCATTACATCCACATTCGCTCCCTCCATCACTGAAAAGCAGCAGCAGCAGTGCATACCACCTACAAGTTGCACAGCAGAAATTTACTGTATATCCTTAGACCACACCTTTCAAACCTGCTTCCATGTAGAAGGACAAGGGCAATGGATACTTGGGAACATCACCACCTGCAAGTTCCCTTCCAAGTCAGTCACCATCCTGACTTGGAAATATATTCCTGTTCCTTCACTATTGTTGTATCAAAAACCAGGAATTTCCTCCCTGACAGCATTGTAGATCTATCTATAGCACATAGACTGCTGTGGTTCAAGCAGGCAGCTCACCACCATCTCTCAAAGGGCAACTAGGAATGGGCAATAAATACTGAACCAGCCAACAATGCCCACATCCCAAGGGTGAATAAACAAAGAGGGAAGGTAAGCAGAATTTTGCTGTTCATTTCAAAGAGAATGGAGTACAAGAAATTGAGTCTAAAATTATGTAATGTATTAGTTAGATCACACCTGGAATCCTGCGATAAGTTTTGGTTCCCTTACCTAAGAAAAGATATACTGGCATGGAGAAAGTACAGAGAAAGTACAGCAGATCAATCTGCATAAGAGTGTATTATTTTATGAAGAGAAATTGAGTAGATTGGGCCTGTGTTCATTAGAATTTAGAAGTATGAGAGGAGACCTTATTGAAAGGTATAAGTTTCTTAGGGATTTAACAGGGTAGATGCAGAGAGGCTGCTTCTCGTTGTGGGAGAATCTAGGATCAGAGGGCATAATCTCTGATTAAGGGTCATCCATTTAGGACAGAAGTGAGGAGGAATTTTTTCTTTTAGATGGTAGTGCATCTGTAAGAGTTATTTATTGCAGGGGATCCCCATGACTGGGTTGTTATGTATATTCAAGGTTGAGATATATTTTTAATCAGTAAGGGGATCAAGGATCGTAGTGATAAGGCAAAAAAGTGGAGATGAGGATTATTGGGTAAGATATGATCTCACTGAATAGTGGACCAGACTCAATTGACCAAATGGCCTACTTCTGCCCCTTTGTCTTGGTAATGCCAGAATAAATGGCACACCATTATTCTGAAGTCAAAAGGAGGGCTTTATTTGCTTATTTGCTCATGAGATGTGGGTGTCACTGGCCAGCCTTTATTAACTGTCCCTAGTTGCTTTTAAAAAGGTTGTGGCGAGCAGCCTTCTTGAACCACTTCAGTTCATGTGAACACATCCTGAACGCAGTTAGGGGAGGGATGGCTGCTTTCTCAGGGAGAGATTTTAAAAGAAAGGTCCTATAGTTTACCTGTGGATATCAGAAGCTGCTGAAGACTCATGGAGTGCTGGACCTGTCTGGCTTGATACAGACTAAATTTGAAAATTTAATTTACACTTTCAAGGATCGTAAATTCTCTTTCTGATGTGTGCCTGTGTTGCCTAGAAAATGGGCCAAATGATTTTAGCAGTTTGACCAACACATGTGCCAATAGTTAATTGGTAAATTAGAATGCATCATAACAATTCCACTAGCAGTATAAGAGTGATCCTCTCATTGGGTGCAAAACAATTCATTTGTCTACGTGAGTATTGAATTAATCTGCATCATTTAAAAAAATCCTGCTGTAAGAATCTGTGTATCCATTTAACAGGGATCATGTTACCACAGTGTTTTAACAGTGTCATGTTGCTACCCAATGTCACTAATAAAGATTGTAACCTACACTTGTTCCTGATTATGTTGAATATCATTTACCAGAGTTGGGATTTTACGGTAACTAATAATCTTCTTTTTGCCAGTCAGACCATCCCAGCAAGCAGCCATTTGCCACCACCACCAACATTTTACTAACTACCCTCACAAGGAAAAACAAACATTGCTGAAGAGATAGTAGGAATGGCCGGTGCTGGAGAATCTGAGATAACAAGGTGTAGAGCTGGATGAACACAGCAGGCCAAGCAGCATCAGAGGAGCAGGAAATAGTAAGCATGTACTTTTAGGGTTCTCTGAAATTCCCTTGACCCTGTTTCTAAAGAGGCTGTAAAACACGGGCCCTGCCGTTTGGGAGGGCACCACATAATAGGAGACAGAGGCTGGAGAGTGACCTTTTTTAAAAAAAGGTATCCTGTTGCCTCATTTATCTTCCGAAACGATTATTGTGAGC
>JAHRHZ010000275.1:18441825-18467892 GCA_024137785.1 Ginglymostoma cirratum
TATAGACCTGAAACGTCAGCTTTCCTGCTCCTCTGATGCTGCTTGGCCTGCTGTGTTCATCCAGCTAAACATTGCTGAATTTCAATTTTATCATGATAGTCCTTGACTTTAGAAAAAGGTAGGATAGACTCACCTTAGGCTGCAAACGTTTAGAAATATACTCTATAATGGCGTCTGGATCTCGCTGGCTAGGCCAGTATTTGTTGCCCTAATTGCTGTTGTTAGGCCATTTGAGAGGGCAGTTAAGAGTCGACCACATTGTTATGGCTCTGGGCATATAGACTATGGCAGATCTTTTCAAAAGGGCATTAATGGGGAATGAACCAGATGAGTTTTTACAACAATTAATGGCAAACACTGCCGTCACCTGTACAGAGACTAGCTTTATATTTGAGATTCATTACTTGTGTTTCAAACTCCACCAGCAACCATGGTGGAATGTAGCTCTCTGGCCCCAGAGAGTCAGCCTTGGTCTTTGCACTACTAGTCCAGTGATATGATTGTATCAATAAAAACCGAGAGATGCTGTAAATCAGAAACAACAACAGAAGTTGCTGGAAAAGCTCAGCATGTCTGGCAACATCTGTGGAGAGAAATCAGTGTTAACATTTCCGGTCCAGTTCTGAGGAAGGGTCACTGGACCTGAAAAGGTTAACTCTGATTTCTCTCCACAGATGTTGCCAGACCTGCTGAGCTTTACCCGCAATTTCTATTTTTGTTTCTGAAATTACTGTCTCCCTCTACTTAGACATAACAATATCTCGCATTTTTTGTTATTCTTGTACAGGATGTGGAAGTTGCTGGAAGACCAGCATTTAGTTGTCAATTCCTAGTTGCCCTTGAACTGGTGTATGTGTAGTTCAGAGTCACCCACAGTGCTGTGGGTCTGGACTCACATGTAAGCCAGGCTAGGTAAGGATGGCAGATTTCCTTCCTTAAAGGGCACTTGTAAATCAAGTGGGTTGTCATACCAGTAGAGTATATGGTTGCCATTGTTAGATCTTAATTGAATTTAAATTTTAGTCATCTACCCAGGGTGAGATTTGATCCCATATCAACAGAACATTGGCTTCAGATGTGAGATCAATAGACCAGGGACATTGCCATTACAACACCAGCTTCCCCCAGCTGTTATCAATGTATGATGTGGAGGTGCCGATGTTGGACTGGGGTGGACAATGTCAGGAGTCACATGACACCAGGTTATAGTCCAACAGGTTTATTTGAAAACACAAGCTTTCAAAGGCTGTTCCTTCATCAGATGAAGACTTAATCTGACGGAGGAGCAGTTCTTGGAAATTCTTGTGATTTCAAATAAACCTGTTGGACTATAACCTGGCATCATGTGACTCCTGATTGTTACCACTGAGGTAAAACATGCTAAAGCGCTCTACTGATGCAATTATCAAAGAGAATTTAGCACATAGAGAGCCGTAAAAGGAGATATTGTGTCAGATGACTGAAAGGTGGATTAAAGAGGTGGGCTTTAGCAGCAGGAAAAGACATATGAAGTAGGCAATTTAGGGAGTGAATTATAAAACTGGCAGCTTAAGACAGAACTACTCATGATGAAGTGAAGGAAATCAGAGTGAGGCGAGAATTGAAGGAGCAGAGATCCAAAGTGTGTGATCATGTTGCAATGTCCAGATGGAACAGATTACAGAGGGATACCTGGAGGGATTTGAAAACAATTTTTAAATGCAAATATTTCTGTACCAGGTTCTAATACAGGTCAGTGAGCGCAGGTGCAATGGATGAGCAGAATGCGCCTTTTCAATCTCGAAGATTTCAAATATGTTTATTTGACGAGAATACTTTAGTCCCTGAGTTGGATCCCTGAAGCAAACATGTATTAGGTTGTAGGCTATTCTGTCTGGAGACAAGCTGCAGACCATTTTCCAGGGCATCGTGAAGTATCTGCTGAGGCAATAAGAACCAAATCCATCAAAGGCCAAAATATTTCATTTTTGCTGCAGTCGCGTTCCTGACAAAAAAAGTACCAAAATCTCAGCAGAACCAGTAACCATCAATGTACAAGCAACAACAGGTGAAACTACCAAAAATCAATAATTTACCAATGAGGCAGCTGGCAAGGAGCAATTAAACCATTCAAAATACTTCTTGACACTGTCTTCCGTTGCCACCTTTTGTTTTCAGTAAGTGAAGGACACAGTATTAAAAATAAGAATAACATTACAAAAGCCATTTTAAAAAAATACACTTTAAACTTGTCTGATTTTCCCTGTAAATCCATCTGATAAGCTTGGCAATGAAGTCTACCCCTTCTCGTGAGCATGGTGCTACGGGACAATGTGTTTGTATGAACTTTGCTTCTCCTCTCCAACGTTGGAGTGGCAAGCACAATTTTGCCACTGTTTGCATCAAAACAGTTGAAATTTACACTTGAAGAGTGAAAAATTCTGAAATGTTTACATCTTTATTCAAGTTTGACAGATGATCCTGAAAAGAAGTCCTGAATTTAAAAAAAAGCTTTAACCTTTTAGTTCCACTGAAGGTATTGCAAGAACTAGATTCAGAAAGGAAAGATGAAAATTAAAATGTTAAGACATGGAAACATAGAAAATAGCAGCTGAGGTAGACCACTTGGCACTTTGAGCCTACTCTACCATTCATTACGATCATCCAGCTCAATAGCCTGGTTCTGCTTCTCCCCCATATCCCTAGGTCCCATTAGCCTTAAGTGATACGTCTAACTTCTTCCTGAAGTTATACAATGTTTTGGCCTTGACTGTTTTCTGCAGTAGCGAATTCCACAGGCTCACCACTGAATACATTTCTCCACATGGTCAGTCCTAAGTGATTTACCCCATATCCTTAAACTGTGACCCCCCTCTGGTTCGGGGCTCCCCCAACTCCCGTTGTTAGGAACATCCTTCTTGCATTTACCTGTCTAATTTTGTTCAAGTTTTACATGTTGCCAAACTCTAGTGAATATAATCCTAAGAGATGCCAGCTCTCCTGATATGCCAGTCCTGCTATCCCAGGACTCAATCTGGTAAACATCTGCTGCATTCCCTCAATAGCAAGAACATCTTCCCCAGGTAAGGAGACAAATTAACCTCTCGTGTTTTTGATTTTTGTCCATTTTTCACTATGTAATCTCGGGTGTGGTACAGCAGTTCAGTGACTAGAGAAGTAGGGACACAGGTTCGATTCCAGCCTTGGGAGACTGGCTGTGTGGAGTTTGTACCTTCTTCCCATGTCTGCCTGGGTTTCCTCTGGGTGTTCCAGTTTCCTCCCACAGGACAAAGACGTGCAGGTTAGGAGGATTGGCCATGGGAAATGCTGGGTTACAGAGATAGGGTTGGGGGGGAGGTGGGTCTAGGTGGGCTATTCGGAGGAGTGGTGTGGACCTGATGGACCAAATGACCTGCTTCCACACTGTAGGGATTCTATGAAATAAGATGGTTTGGCACTCCAGGTAAGGAGTTACTCTCCATCAGTAAACTTGAAAGGTTGCATAACATACATCATTTTCCTTCAAGACATAATGAAGATCTTCACTGTGAAAGAAACTAGAAAACATGTTGCTGACATTTTAAAAAAAAACATTTTTTTTTAAGTTATTGTGCTCTGAACTAAAGAATGAAATTTTACAACGCCTATCCCGGTAAATCCCCAAATCTTTTACAATTAATGAAATATAGCTATTGCTGTCAGAGATAACCTCTCCTTCTCATCAGATAACCACGGCATCATATTTGTGAGTTTTGATGAGAAGATTTCTTCTCTGGTTTAGAAGTTAAACCTATTGAAGATTATTCCAACTTTGGCCAAAGCTGTAAAATGGGTAATGAATGAATGAATGAATTAGCTTTATTGTCACATGTGCTCAAAAGAGTACAGTGAAAAGTTTATACATTGTTACTTACAGCACCATCTTAGGTACAAAGGTACCCAGGTACAGCTTCTTCAGTTGCAAAATCTTAGATAATAAAGAAATAAAAAGTCTAGCATTGCAGAAATAAAAGTTCAGCCTCCAGTCTCACTGGGCCTTGGCTCCAGACTGTGCCAGGCTTCACCTCAAGGTTCATGAGGCTGGGAGATCACTCTGGAATCGCCTCGAGACTGGGAGACCATGCTGAGGCCATGCCAGGCCGAGAGACTGCCAAGTACCACCGGAAGATCGCCATGACGGGCCAAGAGGACTAATGAATTGGCTGCAGATTATACAATATTAAGTTGTATGTTCCAATGCCAACCACTGCAGGCTTATGGCTGGGGTAGAGTCCTGCCACCAATCCTCCCTTTTATAATGTTGAAATAAAACCAATTACTGTTCAAACAAAAGAATTAGAACAGACAGCCTGTTAAAGGTACTATGACAAAAGTAAAAATAAAATTCAAAGGAAACCTACAAATTTAAATGAAAATGTCATTTTGAGGGATTATGGAGCAGCCCAGCACCATGGTGTGTTCCACTCCTTTCTAAGCAAAACTTTACTTCCAATCATCATACTTGGACATGTTATGACACACCATCATGACAGATGTGACCTGAACCCAGACCTTCTGTCCAGAGGTAGATGCAGAGGAGAGAGTTACAACGTTTAAAAGTCATTTGGACAGGTACATGGATAGGAAAGATTTAGAGCGATATAGGCCAAATGTAGGCAAATGGGACTAGTTTAGTTTGGGAAACTTGATCAGCATGGCATGGATGAAGTGATCTGTTTCTGTGCTGCATGACTCCATGACTCTAAGTAAGAACACAACTAACACTGCAGTACGAAACTTAATTCTCCTTTCTCTGTGGGTTAATGGGCTTTCCTATTTAGCAATGTTTTAGGATAAACCAATATTGAAACGATTATGAGACTAGGCCCTTGTCTAAACATTAAGACATAGGTTATTGAATTACAACAATATGTATAAGTTACATTGATTAGTTCATCCTAATTACAGAGATTATCAGGACCCAGAGATAACATGTCTGTATCTATCAGTGCTTCCTAACTGATTGCTTTGTCTCCACCCAAGATCTGTGTAACATCATCAGATTGGGTGGAGCTTAATGCAGCTTTAACACTAACAGTTTGAGAACCTTACACAACAACTTTGCTTTCCATTGAAGCTCATGGAAGGAGATGTGAGTTTGGGTGTATGCATGCCCATCTGATTCAATAATGCCATTTCATTTGAGCATCCAAAGTTAGAAATGACCACTTTTTGTTTTAAACATCATACAATGTAAACTTTCTCCCTTTGGCTTCCCAAGAAGACCTTGATCAGATGGACTGAGGAGTGGCAGATGGAATTTAATTTAGATAAATGTGAGATGCTGCATTTTGGTAAGGCAAATCAGGGTAGGATGTATACACTTAATGGTAAGTTCTTGGGAAGTCTTGCCAAAGAAAGAGACCTTGGAGTGCACGTTCATAGTTCCTTGAAAGTGGACTCGCAAGTAGGAAAGGTAGTGAAGAAGGCTTTTGGTACACTTGCCCTTACTGGTCAGTGCATAAAGTATAGTAGTCGTGATGTCATGTTGAGGCTGTACAGGACATTGGTTAGGCCACTTTTGGAATACCGCATGCAGTTCTGGTCACCTTGCTATAGGAAGGATGTTGTGAAACTTAAAAGGGATCTGGAAAGATTGACAAGGATCTTGCCAGGGTTTGTGCTACAGGGAGAGGCTGAACAGGCTGGGGCTATTTTCCCTGGAGCATCGCAGGCTGAAGGGTGACCTCATAGACATTTATAAAATCATGAGGAGCATGGATAGGGTGAATAGTTAAGGTCTTTTCCCCTGGATAAGGGAGTCTAAAACTAGAGAGCATAGGTTTAAGGTAAGAAGGGAAAGATTTAAGAAGGGACCTAAGTGGTACCTTTGTTATGCAGAGGGTGGTGCATGTATGGAATGGCTGTCAGAGGTTGTGGTGGAGGCTGATACAGTTACAACATTTAAAAGGCATCTGGATGGGTATATGAATAGGAAAAGTTTAGAAGGATGTGGGCCAAACGTTGGAAAATGGGACTAGATTAGTTTAGGATGTCAGGTCGCCAAGGACGATTTGGACCAAAGGGTCTGTTTCTGTGCTGTACAACTCTGTGACTCTAAAATATGTTCTGATTGTGACATAGATAACATCTTTGGCATTTTTTCTGATGAAAGGTCTAGGCCCGAAACGTCAAGCTTTCCTGCTCCTATGATGCTGTTTGGCCTGCTGTGTTCATCCAGCCCCACACCTTGTTATCTCTGATTGTGACATTCTGTTCATCTAGCATTCTGGCTGGCGGGATTGGTCTGGTCCGAATGAAATATCTTTATGGCTGATGAAGCAATTGCTTTAACCACACAAAAAGAGAGAGATAGTGAGAAAGAGACAGAGCAAGAGAAAGACACAGTGAGTCTGAGGGAGACAGAGCAAGAGAAAAAGAGAGGGGGAGAAATGGAGAGGGGTTTGGGGGATGCTGAAAGAGGGTGAAACAGACAGAGAGAAAAATGAAAGGTGGTCAAAGAAAAAGAAGGCGCATGGCAGAAGGAAGAGAGAGAGAGAGAGCTACTTAGGCACGTCCTGAAAAATAACCATTGAGCATTGGGACACTTCATTCTCCACCTAGTGGCTGTGCCAGCAATAACACATGCAGAAGTAACTGCTCTCTGCAGTCTTGGGTACACTGGAGCAAGAAGTAATTGAGGAAAATGTAGGAGAATCAGGAACAACCAAAAGGCGTAATATCCTGAGTGTCTATGTGAGTTTATAGATGTGAATGGTGTTGAATCACCTAGTCTCCTGGCAACCATCATTAGATCAGGTTCTTCCCAGGTGTAGGAGACACAGTATTGCCTGGTTTACCCCCTATCCTGTCCATCAATTGCAATGCAAAGTGGCAGGCAAGTCCATATATGAGAGAGACTAAACTCTTGGATGAAGCAAAGATTTGGGACAACCAGATCTTGATTGTTTTCCTGAGGGCAATGCCCACCAACGTCCTGCAGGGATTCCAGCCTCTTGAAATCACTGGTGCTTTTTCCATCTTGTTACAAGTTCACATAATACCATTCTTAAGGCATGTCAGTATGACATGCAGGAACATTCATTGAGCTGTAATGCCCATTGCCTTATTTATGCTTCACTTTAATCTTCTGTATGATACATGTTGGGTGCACATCCAACACAGACATTACATGTATAACCTGACAGAAAAGCAGAAAGAAAGAGAATGCTAGAGAAACTCAGCAGATCTGGCTAGCATTTGTGGAGAGAGAAAAACAAGTTGCTTTTTCAAGTACGGTACAACTCTTAGAGTCATAGAGGGCTACAACATGAAAACAGGCCTTTTGGCTCAAATTACCCATGCAACCCAGTTTTCGCGAATTAAACTAGTCACATTTGCTTGCAGGTGGACTAAATATTTCTAAATAATGAAATTGTACTTACTTCCACCACTACCTCTTGCAGTCCATTCCAGACACTCACCACCCTCGGTGTGAAAAAATTCCCCCTCTGGACCCTTTTGTATCTCTCCCCTCTCACCTTAAACCTGTGCCTTCTAGTTATAGACTGCCCTATATTGGGAAAAAGCCGTTCATCACCTACCTTATCTATGCCCCTCGTGATTTTATATATCTCTATAAGGTCACCTCTCAGCTTCCTATGCTACAGGGAAAAAAGTCCCAGACTATCCAAACTGTTCTTATAACACAAACCTTCCAGTCCAAGTTGCATCCTAGTAAATCTTTTCTGCACTCTTTCTTGTTTAATGATATCCTTTCAATAGCTGGGCAACCAAACTGCATGTAGTACTTCAAATGTGGCCTCACCAATGCCTTGTATAGCTGCAACAAGATGTCCCATCTCCTACACCCAGTGCTCTGATCGATGAAAACTAGCACGTCAAAGCCTTCATCACTGTCCTGTATAACAGTCACTCAATTTTCAAGGAGCTATGAACGTGTACTCCTAGATCTCTTTGTTCTACAACACTCTGCAGGGCCCTACCATTGACTGTGTAAGCCCTACCCTGGTTTTCTTTATCAAAATGCAATGCCTTGCATTTATCTAAATTAAACTCCATCTGCCATTCCTCAGCTGCCTGGTCCAATTTATCAAGATCTTGCTGCATTTCCAGTTAACCTTCTTCACTGTCCACTGTACCACCAACAATGGTGTTATCCACAAACTTACTAACCATATCTGCTAAATTCTTTTCTTTAGAACTGAATCATACTGGATTTGAAATGTTAATTGTTTGTTCATATTATTTGTGAATTTGAAACATTAACTGTGTAAATTATACATTGTGATTATTCATGTATAAGCTGAGTACAGTTTCAGGAGCAGAAGAGAACATTTGAATTTTACTTCATTCAGGTTTGGTGATAAATATTGTTTGGCCCTTATTTCTCTTGGCTGGCTGAACAACTACTGTGATTGCTAACATTTCATTCAATCAGAATTATGTTCACTCATTTCCCATGCTATTAACTCTCGTCTTGTAGCCAACGACTGGGAATTAGGAACTTCAGGATCTGTGAGTTTGCACATTTGAGGTCCTGAGATATGCAGAGCTTTGGAGTCATTCATTCGGCTGCAAGATGCAGTTGTGGGAAGGAACAGGAGCTTTTTTTTGTTGCAGGTAAATGAATTAGGATAGGTCTTAACTGTCTTCCTGTAACCCAGAGGCAAGATTGCTCCCAACTGAGCCAAGGCTAATAAACAGTGAGCTACTTGTATCCGATGGATCTGGAGAAGTGATCCTAATATTGCAGCTCATGGAATTACCTGACAGGGCCTTCAGTGTGTCTCTGCGAAACTGCATAATCCGTTGCATGTAGAAACACTGGAAGAAATAGATTGCCTGTGTGGCACTGCAAGTCACAAAGACTATACTGTTACAATAGGATCTGAAACACAATTTGATAAATTCTCCCCATCCACAGGAAAGCTGGTGCGGGACTGTAAATTTATCCCTGATTGTTGATCTGCAGGGTTTATTACTACGGTAATAAGTCCTTCATTCAATAAGGATTGACATTTTTATCACTATTAATTTAAAAACTTTTTAATTTGTGCTTCTTTTTTATCAGTCAATAATCACGCTGTGTGAGTAGCCCAGCATTTACTGTTCTAGAGGCACTTACTTTGCTCTATCTTAGGATTGTATCTGTGTGCAATTCATCTGCAGTCATTCATCATCAAGGCTGTCTTTTATATTAGGTCCCATATATCATCTTCTGTCAGCTCTTGAACAGATCATTATGCCGTTTAGTGCTATAACATCTAATCATTCAATAATTCTTTTGCTCATATCTGATACAAATATACTTACTTCTGTGTTGCAGTTTTATTAGCTCGCTTTTAAAGAATGCAGTAATTGCAAATGTCCGTCACAATCTCTGTGGCTACAACAAAGGGTGTGCGGGTGTTCATTCAGAAACACAACATCTGTTGCGGGTTTGTACCTTGCCATAATGGTGGCCAAATGTCAGCTCAAGCAATATTAAACTTATACAAACTTAACAATGCATGTGGGATTAAAAATGCAGAGGTGCAGTCGAAACAGAGTGAAGCAAGGAATAAATGTGCTATTTTAAAGGAATAGTCTTAAAAAGGACCAGTTGTCCTTTTCCCCAAGTCAATGCCATTAGTTGTTGGACTTTGGAGTGAAGTTGGTACTGTAACAGACTTCACCAATTATCAATGACCCTCTGGATCCAACTGAAATTAAACAGACACTAAGTTCTGAAACTTCCTTCCTCAGAATCACCGACTCTCTCCACCTTAAAGACATTTCTCAAAACCTATTTATTTGAAGAAACTTTTAATTGCCTTTCTTAACTCTCTTTACATGGCACCCTGCCAACCTTTGTCTGATCACTGTCATTTCAGTTGCCCTGGGATGTTTAACTACATTAATAGTCCTGTATAAATATATGTTACTGTCTTAGTCGTATTCATGAAATGACCTAGTTCAAAGTGATTAGCAATCAACTCTGAAATGTGACTTAGGTCGGTCAATGCTCAAGCTTTGTGGAGTGGCTAGCTTTTAGTAAAGAGCTTTCCAACATTCACTTCTCAAATTAAAAACGACAAAGCATGAGTTCCATCATCAAGACACACAATTCAAATTGCAAGCGCCATAATTAATATTAAAGGAAGGATTCGCCTATCTGCTGTTAGTGACACTGTAAAGTTATTCAAGAAGATGTAACTCGAAACATTAATTGGCAAACTGGTCAGTGATTTTGAATGTGTCAAAAGCAGCAGAGGGAATCCTGGGCATTGCATTTTTCTGCTGATATGTTTACTTTACTGCAGGAACTCAATTCTTAGCTGAAGGGTATCATTTTCCTGTCTTCTCCCTCTCCACTTATTCTTGCATTGGCACCTGCAGCTCTCTGACCCAAGCTAGTTGGTCACTTTTCACTTGAGAGTCTAAATACAGTCATAGCATCATAAGGCATGGAAACAGACCCTTCGGTCCAACCAGTCTATGCTGAACATAATCCCAAACTAAACTAGTCCCACTTGCCTGCACTTGGCCCATATCTCTCCAAACCTTTCCCATTAATGTATTTATCCAAATATCCTTTAAAAGTTGTAATTATGCCCACATCCATCACTTCCTCTGGAAGTTCTTTCCATGCGTGAACCTCTCTCTGTATAAAAAATTTGTCGCTCATATATTTTTTAAATCTCTCTCCTCTCACCTTAAAAATGTGCCCCCTAATCTTGAAATTCCCCATTATAGGGAAGAGACAACTACCATTAACTCTATCTATACCTCCCTTGCTTTTATAAACTTTGAGAAGGTCACCACTCAGCCTCCTATGCTCCAGTGAAAAAAATTCCCAGCCTATCCAGCCTTTCTTTATAACTCAAACCTTCCATACCTATCAACATTGTGGTAAATCTTTTACGAACCCTATCCAGCTTAATAGTATCCTTCCCATTACTGGGTGAGTATGGTCAGCTATTTGGTTACTGGAGAAAGCTCTCCTCCAAACCTGAACAGATAATCAAGGTTGGATGTCTCCTTACATTTCACAAAATGGATCTCAGCCATTTCAAAAATGCAATATTTGCTTTCACGTAGGCCAGAAATTTACTGATGACTCGTTCATTGAGCGATCTTGCTGTTCATGACGTAGTCAATCTGTTTTCGATGGTGCCACTTGAAGAGAGAAAAATAATGTCCCACATTTGCAAAGAACCTTTTGGACGTGGTCAATTATTTTGAAGCAATCTTCTCCTGATGCAGCCAGACTGGACACCAAGCAAAACGTTTCTGCGATAAGGCAGCACGTATTGGACAGGATCATTACCCTGGACAGATCATTAATGCACAAGCTTCTGATGCAGAGAATTTCTGGTAATACTGCATTTCAGCAGATGCAAAATAAAAAACACTGCTTGTCATGTTGTCATAGCTGGATGAGAAAAGGGGTAACGCTGTAATGCTGTAATGCCATCAGGTGAATTGAAATAAGTCCACAGAGGCCCCTATCCCGTCACCAAGACACCCTTTATTTACGTATGCATAGGACATGACACTGATCCATCCAGCACAAAGCCAGTTCCTACAGTGAGCAGAACCCTGACATACTTCTGTTTATATCTGTCAGTCAGGGCTCCCTGATTGGACCAGGTTGACAGTCCCAATCAGGGAGCTCATTTTCTATGAGGTCCAGCTGTTGTTCCAATCACTGCAGCAATAACATCTGTCTGCGTTAGCGATACATTAGGGAGAGAAAATGGCAACTGTGAAGCCACACAACCTAAGAAATCCTTGTCCCCTCGATTAGCACTGAAATATTAATTACATTTCACAATTCAGCATGGTAAGTAGATGTGGCACAGTGGTTAGCACTGCTGCCTCACAGCGCCAGGGACCTGGTTTCAATTCTAGCTTTGGGTGACTCTGTGTGGAGTTTACCTGTTCTCCCTGTGTCTGTGTGGTGCCCTAGTTTCCCCACACAGTCCAAGGGTGGATTGCATGTGGTAAATGTGAGGCTATGGGGATGGGGTGGGTGTGCCGGATTTGTGTAGGATGCTCCTTGGATGGTCAGCACAGACTTGATGGGCCAAATGGCCTCCCTCTGCACTGTAGGAATTCAACTCTATGTGAATTGCATCCATGTCACACCTTTGCTATAGGCAAGACATTGCCATGAAGGCTGCGGGCAGTGATTCCTCAATGCTGCCCCCTTCTGGACGTGTACCTGCTGCTTGGTTGCAGGACCATTCACCCTGAAACAGGTAATACAAATCAAAATCCTAATGCCTGGTGTAAGGCCTTGCTCAAAATCCATCACTAACTTCCCAGTTAGCCATGCACTGGGATAATGATGGACTTTTCCACGCGGCCCAAGTTGACATCCCTTAACAGTGTTGTTGACAATAAAGATCAAATAGCCTGTTTTTTGGTATAGACTCAGGAGTAGTGGGATATTCTTCATTTGTCACCAGACCTTATCTTGTTCTGGTTTATAACTTGAACCCCAGTCCAATGTGACCACCCCCCACCAGCCTTTGCAGCTTCACTCATCTTAATTAATCCGGTCCAAATGACCTAAATGAGTTGGATCAGGGAGATTGACCAGGCTCTCTTGGATATTCAATTTAATGGGCCCAATGTTCTCTCATTGTCTGTGGTAGTTTCTTCCTGCATTCCCGCTGTGTCAGATAACTTGTGAATTTTCTAATTTCTCAATGTGTATTTGGTCCCATTGGAGGATCTTAAGGCTCAGCATCCATCTAACTTGTCTTTCATGCTGCCTTGGACAACACTGATGGGTCACTTTATCTGCAACACGACGATTGCAGGTTTGCTGGTTGTGGAGGGGTTGAGACTCCCAAAGCAGAAGGAGGTCATTTGGCCCCTCCTGTTCATGCTGGTCTCTCTGCAAGAGCAACTCAGCTAGTTCCAGTCCCCTGCCTTTTCACTGAAAATGTCATATTGGGTCTTCTCCTGTCTATGAAATGAATAAAGGATGGAAGTGCTTGAATTAATTTCTTTTAATTGTAGCATTACAAGCCTCAGAAAGGAAATTACAACATCCCTTGCTTTGAACTTCACCACACTCTCTTCCCCCAAATAAAATGGACAACCCGTACCTTTTATTTGGGTCTAGATACCTGATCATCTCTGTTCCTGATGGGAAATGGTCTGATTGGACTGAAATGAATGTCAGTTAAAATCATTGCCGTTGACACTGAAGCACTGGGGTGGGGTGGGGTGAGGGAGGGGAAGGGGTATTAACATATCAGACTTCATTTCCCACCAAAACCCTCTCAGCCACCTGAATTCCTCTCGTTCTGATTAGGAAGTCAGCACATGTATTTATACAAGGCAATGCTGCCATCTGCTGGATAGTTTAAATGATACCCTGCATCCAGTGAAGGCCAATGCGCTATTGAGAAATATCACCTCTCAAAGCAATAGTTTATTGGCTCTCAGTGTGACGATTTCAGAAGAAATGACAACTCCTGTATCTGCCAGACTAGTAAGGCTAATGAAGCACAATTTGTGACATATATTTCCTAGTGAATACTGATGTATTGGTTCCCAACACTTCTGGTCTATAAAAAAGTCTTTCTAAAGTAACTCAAATAAAGCCAAATACTTTTGAGGCCGGAAATCTGACTAAAAGGCCAGAAATTTCTGGAGAAACTTAGCAGGTCCAGGAGCATCTGAGGACATGAGCCATATTTGAAATGTTAACTTTGTTTCTCCTTCCACAGATGCTGCCAGACCTATTCTCTAGCATTCTCTGTGTTTATTACACACTTTATCTATTTGTTCTCTGTCTTCAGGAAAACGATAACAAAATAATGTGAAAATAATTCTCCACAATTATTAAATTTAATTCTTAAATACTAGCCCCTAGTTCTAGATTCTCATAGAAGAGCAAACATCTTTTCCACGTCCACCCTGTCAAGATACCTTGGGATCATAAATGTTTCATTCAAATTTTCTAATACTCTTCTAAGCACCAGCAGATACAAGCCTAGCCAGATGTACCTTTCATTACAAGCCAACCTGCCCATTCCAGGTATTAGTTTGATAAACCTTCCCTGCAATACATTCATAACCTGCCTTAGATAAGACAACCAATACTGCACACAGTACTCCTGATGTGGTCTCATCAATGCCCTGTATATCTGAAACACAACATTTCCACTTCTGCGTTGAATTCCCCTTGCAATAAACAGTAACATTCTATTAGCTTTTCGAGTTACTTGCTCTATCTGATAGTCACCTTTTAGGACTTATGTCAAAGAGGATCAGATCCCTCTGTGTCTCAGAGGTTCTTCAATCTCTCACTATTTATACAGATGCTTCTTTCTTATTCTTCCCACAAAAATGGCAATTTCACATTTTCCTAAGCTGACATTCCTACATCCTCCATTCATGAGATCTTTAGCTACGCACTTAACCTATATACATCCCTTACATCCTCTTCACAACTTAATTTCCAACACTCTTTTGCCTCATCAACAAAATTAGCAAGCATACCTTCAGTCCCCTCATTCAAATCATTTACATAAATTATAAAAATTTGAGGCACATCAATCATTATTTCTTGTAACAAGAAATGATCCCCAATTCATATCTACACTGTTAGCCAGCCAATATTTTATTCATGCTAATATGTTGCCCCTGAACCATAAGCTTTTATTTCCTGCAGTGTCCTTTGCTTTGGCACCTTGTTAAATTTCTTCTGGAAATTTAAGTATAGTACATCTATTGGTTCCTTTTTAGTCAAACCACAAGTTATTTCTTCAAATGATTCTAATTAATTGGCTAATTATAGATTTCCCCTCCACGTTGATTCTGCCTGATTGAAAAACATTCCATAAACTTTACTACTCGGCTACCTTTCCCAATTTGATGTTTCCAGGGAATATATCTGTTCAAATCATCTGTGTTTATCAAAGTATTGTACTGAGAAACTCTCATTATTTCTTCCTTTAAGCCCCACCCTACCATGTGGTTACTGTTAAAGGGGCTTGTACGCCACTCACACAAGTGACTTCCTGCCTTCAGTAACTTCTCATCTCCACTCCAACTACTTTTGCATCCTGTTTTTCTGGAATCCCCCTCCATCGTGCTAATATCATCTTTAACTAGCAGAGCCATCCCTCCACCCTTCTGAGTTTTCTATCCTTCCGAAATGTGCTCTTCAATATTCAGGTCCCAGTAAATGTCATTCTGCAGCCATGCCTCTCTGTAACGGCTAGATTGTACTTATCTATTTCTGTTTACGTCCTCAGTTCATCTGCTTTTTGTTTGCAGCCTTTGTAAGGCTATTTTGTTGTGACTATATTTTCAATATTAATTGTCACATATAAACATAATTCTATTGATTTTGTTACTCAATAAAGGCATTTTTTCCCTTCAGATTAAGTCTCCATAGACAAGAGCGGCACCGTAGAGGAATGATGCTTTCCATTCGAGAAACAAACTCCTGAACTGAGGCTAAAGTGAAATATTATTCAGCTGGGACAACAAGCATGGGGCTGGATGAACACAGCAGGTCAAGCAGCATCATAGGAGCAGGAAAGCTTGACGTTTCGGGCCTAAACCCTTCATCAGAAATGGGGGAGGGGAAGAGGGTTCTGAAATAAGTAGGGAGAGAGGGGGAGGCGGATAGAGGATGGATAGAGGAGAGGATAGGTGAGAGGAGGCCGACAAGTCGAAGAGGCGGGGATGGAGCCAGTAAAGGTGAGTGTACGTAGGGGGGTAGGGAGGAGATAGGTCAGTCCAGGGAGGACGGACAGGTCAAGGGGGCGGGATGATATTAGTAGATAGGAGATGGGGGTGTGGCTTGAGGTGAGAGGAAAAACAGGTTAGGGAGGTGGCGATGAGCTGGGCTGGTTTTGGGATGCGGTTGGGGGAGGGGAGATTTTGAAGCTTGTGAAATCCACATTGATGCCATTGGGCTGCAGGGTTCCCAGGCTGAATATGATTTGCTGTTCCTGCAGCCTTCGGCTGGCATCACTGTGGCTTTTTGCCAGTAAAGGTGAGTGTAGGTAGGCTTTCTCTCCCTATTTAATTTACCTCCCCCTCTCTCCCTATTTATTTCAGAACCCTCTTCCCCTCCCCCATTTCTGATGAAGGGTTTAGGCCCGAAACGTCAAGCTTTCCTGCTCCTATGATGCTGCTTGACCTGCTGTGTTCATCCAGCCCCATGCTTGTTATCTCGGATTCTCCAGCATCTGCAGTACCTTTTATCTCTGATATTATTCAGCTGGAGAGGTTTCAGAAGAGATTTACCAGGATGTTGTCAGGAATGGAGGGTTGGAGTTATAATGAGAGGCTGGATAGGCTGGGTACTTTTCCACTGGAGCATAGGAGGTTGAAAGGTGACCTTATAAAGATTTATAAAAGTGTGAGGTGTATAGATAAGGTGATGGCAGGTATCATTTCCCTAGGGCTGGGCATTTCAAGAATGGGGACATATTTTTAAGGTGAGAGGAGAAAGATTTGAAAAAGACATGAGGGTCAATTCTTTTACAAAGAGAATGGTTTGCGTGTGGAACGAGCTTCCAGAGGAAGTGGTGGATTGCGGGTACACAATTACAATGTTTAAAAGACATTTAGATAAGTACATGAATAAGAAATGTTTGGAGAGATATGGGCCCAGCGCAGGCAGATGGGACTAGTTCAGTTTGGGATTATGCTCGGCATGGACCGGATGGACCAAAGGGTCTGTTTCCATGCTGTATGAATCTAATACTCTGCTGCGAACACTGGAAATCTCAAACAAAAACAAAGGCTGCTGAAAATAAAGCCAGCAGGTCAAGCAGTGCTCCTGGAGGGAAACAGAGTCAACAATCCAACATGGTGATCTTGGATAAGCTAAACCCCTTTGATGAAGGCTTAATGAGCTGAAGCATTGATTTTGTTTCTGTCCACAGGGACCTGCCTGAACTGTTTGGAGTTTCATCAGAATCTGTGTCCCTTAAGAATATCCAACCCAGGAGCAGATTCTGAATCTGAAGTCCCAAGACCTCATTTTGTTTTTAATCAGTATTTTTGATTTATGGCTGGCATTTATGGCCCTAATTACCTGAAGGGTGGTTAAAAGTCAACCACAGTGCTGTGGGACTGGAGTCACATGTAGGCCAGACCAGGTAAGGATGGCAGATTTCCTTCCCTAAAGGGCATTAGTGAACCAGATGGGATTTTATGACAATGGACCCTGTTGGACTTGTATTTTTTTTTTTCAAATTCCAGATTTTTATTGAATTCAAAATTTACCACCTGCCCAGGTGGGATTTGAACCCATGTCAGCACAACATTAGTGTGGGGTTTCAAGATTACTAGCCCAGTGCTCTTACCTCTACACCACCACCTCCCCTAAACAATTAATGGGCATGTATTTCTACTGCCGGAAAGGGTGGTAGAATGAGAAACCTTTACCATATGCAAATAAAATGATTGCATATTCATTGGAAGTGATGAAACCTACTTTGGGGGAGGCAATGGCCTAGTCTCATTATTGCAAGATCCTTAATGTGGAGACTTAGGTGATATGCTGGGGATGTGGGTTCAAATCCTGCCACTGCTGATGATGGAATTTGAATTCAATGATGACCATGAATCAATTGTTGGGCAGCATCTGTGAAGGAAAAAAACAGAGTTAACATTTCCAGTCCAGTGACCCTTCCTCAGAACTGATTCTGAGGAAGGGTCACCAGACCTGAAACATTAACTCTGTTTTTTTTCTTTCACAGATGCTGCCAGGCCTGCTGAGCTTTTCCAGCAACTTTGTTTTTGTTCCTGATTTACAGCAACCGCAGTTATTTCGGTTTTTATGAATCAATTGTTGATTATCAGGAAAAACCCATCTGGTTCACAAATGTCCTTTAGGGATGGAAACTGCCATACTTACCTGGTCTGGCCTACAGATGACACCAGACCCAGAGCAGTATGGTTGATTCTTAAGTGCCCTACGGGTAATTGGGGATGGGCAACAAATGCTGGCCTAGTTAGTGACACCCTCACTCCGTGAATGAATAAAAAGAAAATAAGGTCCCAAGAGCTGGAAAATGGTGTGAGGCTGAATTGATCTTTTTCAGCTTGAACAGATCCAGTTGTGTGCTGTCAATTTATTATACTTCTGTGAAAACAGACAGAGGAGAAAGGGAGACGTGTGAAATCTTTATTGCTCGACGAATCTGGTGGTTCTGACACTGGAGTCTGTATAGGCTTTCTGTGAGGTGAAAACAATCCATTGACATGATGGTACAGATTGGGCGGCAGCGACTGTTGGCTGCCATCTTGGTTCCCTTTATACACTCAAGTGATGCAGTGAAGGGCTCAACTCATGGTGCAGGCCCAGGGCCTGGGGTCTCCCACAGGTCAGGATGACTGGCTGGCCACCAGAGACTAGGCAGTTCTGAAAACGGGAACAAGAGGATTAGCAAGAGGCCTCTGGCGGACTGCGAATCCTGAGAGGTTCCAGAGAATGAATTCCGAGGACTGGAGGCAGGATAGAAAGGAACCGTTTTGTCAGCCTGCTCCAGCTAAGGGTTTTCACAGAGCACAATAGCTGGGCATGTATCTGGACTTGGATGAAAGCCAAATCTCCAGTTTGTGGCAATATCCCAATGGCACACATACAATCATAGAGATATACAGCAAGGAAACAGGCCCTTTGGTCCAACTTGTCCTCACTGATCAAGTTTCCCAAACTAATCTAGTCCCACTTGCCTGTGTTTGGCCCGTATCCCTCTAAACCTTTCCTATTCAGGTACCTGTCCAAATGTATTTTAAATGTATCTGTGCCTGCATCTATTACCTTCTCTGAAGGTTCATTCCACAGATGAACCACCTTCTGAGAGAAAGGTTGCCCCTCAGGTCCCTTTCTCCTCTCACCTTAAAAATATGCCCCCTAGTTTTGTACTCCCCCACCCTAGGGAAAAGACACTTGTCATTCACCTTATCAACTCTCCTTATGATTTTCTCAACCTCTATACGGTAAGTCCTCAACTTCCAGTGGAAAAAGTCCCAGCTTATCCAGGCTCTCCTTATAAGTCAAATCCTCCAATCCTGGCAACTTCCTGGTAAATCTTTTCTGAACCCCTTTCAATTAAATAATACCCTTCCAGGTAGTCCATTAGTATAATGTAGCACAAGGGGAGGAAATAATGGCTGAAACGCTCAGCAGCTGTAGAGACAGGGTTCAATGAACATGTAGAAGTGCCTCTGAGGTGTAACTGTGACTACTGCAGTAATATGGCTGTACTCTGCTAGGAGGTTGGAGCCTGTACAGCACCGTTGCCTCCCATCATGCACAGGCTGTGACTGTGTAGTTTAAGAGTAACTCAGAAATCTCATCTGACTCTGGATGAAAATATGAAGAATCCAGGCTAGACCATCAGATGTTTAGGGGAGGCAATGGCCTAGTGGTATTATTGCTGGCCTGTTAATCCAGGGACCCAGGTAATGCTTTGGGGACCTTGGTTCAAATCTCACCACAGCAGCTGGTGGAATTTGAATTCAATAAAATATCTGGAATTCAGAGTCTAGTGATGACCATGAATCCATTGCCAGTTGTTGGCAGATCCTGTCTGGTTCACTAATGTCCTTTCAGGAAGGAAACTGCCATTCTTACCTGGTCTGGCATCCATGTGACTCCAGACCAACAGCAATGTGGTTGACTCATAACCGCCCTCCGTCCAATTAGGAATGGGTGATAAATACTGGCCTAGCTAGTGATGCCCTCATCCCATGGATGAATAAAAGGAAATGTACAGTAGGTAGACAAGTGGTGGAGATTTACCCTTGAAAATCCATCAAGAGCCAAAACAATCCCATTCCAAGAAGAGCAGAGAGGTGTATTGTGATGAAGTATTCAACAGGCATGTTCCCTTTCAGCTGAAGAGTAGTTAAAATGTTTTCACATCACCAACCACATCCAGCAGCCTGGCAAAATTCCATGAAATTTCTTTTTAGCAGGACACCAAAAAACTTCACTTTCGGTAACAAAAGTAACCAAGGAGTTTACAGCATATTACTGTTGGGTGGTAGGTTGGGTATTGGTCTCTGATTATTAATCCATTTGAAAAGGCTCCATTAAATAAAGTTTAAGAAGCACTGCAGTAAGGGGTGGGGATGGCATAATACTTGATGTGATAATACTTGAGATGGTGCAGTGGAGATTTACCAGGATGTTGCCTGGGCTGGAGAGTTCTAGTTATGAAGAGAGTTTGGACAGACTGGAGTTGATTTCCTTAGAGCAGAGGAGATTGAGAAGGGACATGATTAAGATGTGTATATATTATGAGGAGCATAGATAGGATAGACAGGAAGGAACCTTTCCTTTTGATGGAGGGATCAATGATCGGGGGCATAGATTTAAGGTGAGGGGCAGGAGGTTTGGGGGAGATGTGAAGACCGACCTTTTCATTCAGGGGATGGTGGGAATGTGGAACTCACAGCCTGTAAGGGTGGTAGAGCCAGAAACGCTTATAACATTTAAAAGGCATTTTTACTTGCAAGGCTATGGGGCAAGTGCTGTAAAATGGAGTGAGAATAGCAAGGTGATTGTTTTTGATGACACAGACCCAATAGGCCAAAGGCCCTTTTTCAGTGTTGTGGAACTCTATGATCATGGTGTGTTTGGCAGAGTCCACAGACATGGTCCACCATTGCCATCTGCTGGACAGAGGGAGCACTGCACCAACAAGAAGCCTTCAAAATTTTTTCACTTCAAAGAAAGGGATATTGCTTTTCGTGGGAGATGTCAGAACATTGCTGTTGAGTGAAAGAATCGACCGAAAAGCTTCTCATGGGGAATAAAATCAGATGAAAAAGACTGTGTTCAGCATACAGTAGTATTTATTAATCAAAGTTGATTCTTGCTTGTTTTTTGTCATGAGATTTTACAGCAAAAATATGGAATAAAACAATTTAATTTCATGATGGCCTGGAGGCATATTACGTTTCAAAAGCGAAAACTGACTTGGTAACATGGTCAGTATTGCCTGATAGATAAATATCACAAGGATCAGCCTATTGCTCCCCACCCATGCTCTCATCCACCAATAGCCCCAAACCCTTTTATAATTTGATCTTTCCCAAGTTATTCAATGGGTCTTCTACTCTCTCGCAGTGAAAGGTGAGACCTCAGGTACCAGCTGAAATAACTCCACAGAGGTTGGTATCCTGTCATGAAGTTGCCCTTTATTTATACGTGGAGAGTCCTTTACACTGATCCAGCTTCCTCAGAGCCAGCTGTCAGAGTGACCGAACCTCTGATACTCCTGTTCTTAACTGTCAGCCAGGGCTCCCTGATTAGACCAGGTTAACATCCCCAATCAGGGAACTCATATTCTATGAGGTCCACCTAGCTGACTTCGTTACAATCATTACATCCCTCCTCCTCTGAGTTTGAGGACATAGGCCGGTTTATTTATTTGGAGCTCTTCCTGGAGCGTTCTAGCACCAGGTCAGGTTTCTCCAACTCTTCCTCTGATATGGGTGGCATGTAACACACAGTAGCTTGCCTCTATCACCCAGAGCATCTCAGATGAAATTCATTCTCTTCATCAGGCGGCAAAGGCATCGAGGTGGTGACATCTGCGATGTCCATCTCAGATTCTAAGCTATCTTGAACTCCTCGATCCACAGAACATTCAGAAAAGCTGTTGAAGAGCCGGGCACATTTTGCTTCCACATCATTTGTGAGTTCGCAGCTTTCATATGATCCTCATCTTTGTTCAGGACCATTGTACTGCCTGAACTTTATACGTCATGGGACCTGAGGGTGTTGACCATGCTTCTTACCCTTGCAGGGCTATTCCTGTGGTTCCTACACCAAACTTCATCACTCAGAGTAAACCGTCTCTCTCACTTAGCAGAATCTTGTGTCTAGCATTGGTGTTCTGATGCCATTTCACCACACACCCAGGTCCAAATTTAACTTGGTGTAGCGTCTTCTCCCATCAGCAACTCTGCCGGAGCTATGCCTGTAGGTTCATAAGGGACGGTCTGATAATCAAATAGGAACCGGGACAGTTTGGTATCTAGTGAAGCTAAAGGCTCTCTTTAAGCCTGCCTTCAAAGTTTGAACAGCTCTTTGGGTGATGGATGACATGGATCTGTCCTTATGTGATGAATATCATTTGACTTTAGGAAATACTCAATTTCCCTGCTGGTAAATGATGGCCCATTATCTGTGACCAACACTTTTGGGAGTCTGTGTATTGCAAAAGATGCTCACAGGTTTTCTATCTTTGTCCACAAATTTGACGAATGAACTCTATGCAGGTCCAGCCACTTTGACTGGGTGTCCACAATGACTAAGAGCACTGAGCCCATGAAAGCACCTGCAAGGTCAATGTGTAACCAAGTCCAAGGCTAACCCAGCCATTCCCACGAATGTGGGGGAATTGCTGGCAGTAATTTTTATCCTTGTTGACACTTTGGGCACTGCCCACCAACAACACAACTATGTCTGCATCCAATCCTGGCCACCAGCCATAATGCCTTCATTTTGGAAACCCCTGGATGAACCTGGTGGAGTTCAGCCAGTATCTGGCAGCGACAATTGCTTGGGACAATCACTCTTGCTCCCCATAATAATATGCCATCCTCTACTTCAATCTGGTCCCTCCGGATCTGAAAAGGTTTCAATTCTGGCTGTAATGGCCCTTGGTATCCTCCATCACCACCAGCTGTTTCAGTTTTGTGAGGACCGGATCATTCTGCGTCCAAAATCTCATATTGTCAGCTCTGACTGGAAGTGTGTCCAGAAAATTTAAAACTGTTATGGACTCTTCCAGTGGTGGTACCACCGGTGGTATATCTGCTAGAAGGAGATGGCCAAATGCATCCTCATTTGCTACTTGGCTTCCCGGACTGTGTTCCAACTTGCAACACCCTCAATATTAGAGCCCACTGCTGAGTTCGGCCTGAAGCTATGGGTGGAACTGCCTTGGCCTCTTTAAGTAGACCTAGCAAGGGTTTGTGGTCTGTTATTATTACAAATATATGTCCATAAAAGTATGCTTACACCATCTCAAAGACAACTGTTGTGAGCGAATTTCTTCAGGAGCATGCTTTTCTCTCGTTGCCACGGAAAAACTCCACAAAGGCTGATATCCTGTCACCAAATCACCCTTTATTTACACAAGGAGAGTCCTTGACACTAATCCAGCTCCCTCACAGCCAGCTCTCAGAGTGAACAGGATGTGTGACACTCCTGTTTATATGTGTCAGCCAGGCGTCCTTGGTTGGACCAGATTAACAGCCTCAATCAGGAACTCGTATTCTATGAGGATGACCTGGCTGACCTCGCTTTAATCACTGTGTTATAAGCCGTTGCGCTATTTGGAGAATTTTACATTAATAATTGCTGTGCTTTAATATGGCGACAAAAATGTAATAATGGGACTGGGGACCAAATCCGGCTTTTTTGGATTTTCTGAAACCATCTCAGTGACTCACCTCATTTGTGGCAATGGACAATATATACTCTGGACAAGATGACATTGTGGACTATGGACAATACGATAATAGACACAGCCTCAAAGATATAAATATATGAAAACACATCATTAAAACTAGGATTAACCTTCATGATTGTGCAAGGCCTGAATATTTGCCTGATGTTGAGTGAAATCATATCCTATCGTGCTCTGAATGAGGACAAATTTCAACTTTAAGAATGCAATGTGAAAAATAATCCTCAAATTAATGATAAAAGATTGTTTACTGATAGAGTAATGATCAAACAATACACAAACAGAAATCAGGCATCCTCTTCGCATTACAAGACTGTTATACAGAGTAAGTAAAACATCCACTCCCTCCACCACCAACACTCAGTAGCAGCAGTGTGTACTAACTGCAAGTTGCACTGAGAAAGACTCCTTAGCCAGCACCTCTCAAGCCCATGGCTGCTACCATCTAGAAGGACAAGGGCAGTAGATACATGGGAACACCACCACCTGCAAGTTCCCCTCAAGCCACCATCCTGTTACGGAAATACATTGTCATTCCTTCAGTGCCACTGGGTCAAAATCTTGGAACTCCCTCTCTAAAGGTATTGTGTGTCTACCTACATCAAGAGGACTGCTGCAGTTACAGAAGGTACATCACCTTCTCAAGGGGAACTAGGAATGGGTAATAAATGCTGCCCCAGCAGGTAATATCCACATCCCATGTATCTAACCATCACCCTGTTGTCATTGAATGGAAATACAGTTGCTGAATTCCACAATTACCTCCTTGGGGTTACCATTGATCAGAAACTGAAATGGATGAGACATATAAGTACTGTGGCTACTAGAGCACATTAGAGGATAGAAATATTGCAGCAAAAGCCTGTGCACCATCTACAATCCACAGACCTGGAGACTCTCAACTTGACTAGATGAATGCAGCTCCAACTGCACTGAAGAGGTTTGATGCCATCCAAGATAAAGCAGCCTGGTTATTTTTCCAATCTTATCATCAGCTCCAAAATGTATAAACTTCACCACCGATGCAGAGTAGCAACAGTGAATACCATCCACAAGATGCTCTGTGGGAGCTCACCAAGGCCCCACCTACCAGCAGCACCGTGCCTCAATGGTTAACACTGCTGCCTCACTGCGCCAGGGACTCGGGTTTGATTCCACCCTCAGGTGGCTGTCTGTGTGGAGCTTGCACATTCTCCCTGTGTCTATGTGGGTTTCCTTCCACAATCCAAAGATGTGCAGGTTATGTGGATCAGCCACGGGAAATGCAGGGTTACAGGTAGGGGAGTGGGTCTGGGTGGGATGTTGTTCAGATGACAAGTATGGACTCAATGGGCCCAATGACCTGCTTCCACACTGTTGGGATTCTGTGATTCTACAGCACCTTTCAAACCTGAAAACTCTATCACTTAGAAGGAAAACAGTAACAGTTGCTTGGGAACACCATCATCTGCAAGTTTTCAACCACGATACAGATCATCCTGACTGGGAACTATATCGCTGTTCCTTCAGTGTTGCTGGGCCAAAATCCTGGAACTCCCTTCCTAACAGCACTATGGGTCTTTCTAAACCCCAAGGGCTGCACCAGGTCAAAAAGGCATCTCATCTCCATCTTCTCTAAGCCAATTAGGGATGGGCAATAATTTTTGGCCTGGCTACTGAGGACCCACATCCCATTAAAATAAAAATTAAGCATCTTAAGTTGTTTGAAATATCATATGGACCGGGTAAAGAAACATCCTTACAAAACAAATGAAGTTGAGGAGATCTCACCAAAAAACTAAAGTCACCATGGTCTTACCAGACTTTAGGACTGCTCTCTCATCACAGAGAAGCAACTGGTGGTGACTTAAACCGAGGGCCACCACTCTTCAGGTGAGGGGAGAGATTGAGAAGGAGACTTCGTCATGGCAACCTCAGTAAGATGGGGGTAGGTGAATCCACACTGTTGGCATTACTTTGCATTACAAACCAGCCATCCAACCACCTGAAATAACCAACCCTCACTATGAGCTCACCAAACAACTCATGACTACTCTGAATCTTACTGACCAGATGAATGCCTTAGAAGTATCAAAAAGTACCTATATAATGGAGTGGTGTTGTCAAGCAAACATAGGCAGTTACCGAACAATAAAAAAAAAAATTAGGCACTCCTGCCTCAAACATATTGAAGAACAACTGCTGTAAGAATTAAACAGTATTTTAGGCCATGAAAGAAAATAGCTCAGAAATAAGACAAATCTAATGCTGAAAAGGCAGCCAGAATTATCTAAACAGCATTTGCATGACAAAGAAAGATCTTCAACACAAGACATGAGCATACATATGAACACATCCAGAGCAGGCCAGTCAGCCTCTCGTGCCTGCTGTGCTATACAACATGATCGTCGATGGCCCCACTTCCATATGTGCACCCCGATTCACTCCTCATTCATTAAGAATCTACCTACTCCTACCTTATAAATTCAATGACCTCCATTGTTCTATGGGAAGGAGAACTCTGAAGATTTTTGACTTGGAGAAAAACAATCTTTTCATTTCTGTCAGAGATAGTAAGAACTGATGATGCTGGAGTCAGAGATAACACAGTATGGAGCTGGAGGAGCACAGCAGGCCAGGCAAC
>JAHRHZ010000275.1:18467992-18488791 GCA_024137785.1 Ginglymostoma cirratum
GGACCCTTCTTCAGAAAAGAAGAATTCTTCATTTCTGAAGAAGGGTCCTGACCTGAAACATCAACTTTCCTGCTCCTCTGACACTGTCTGGCCTGCTGTGCTCCTCCAGCTCCATAATGTGTTATCTCTTCATTTCTGTGTTAACTGGGAAACCCATTAAGGATCATAACGCTGTTGCCTGAACATGCAAAGAGCAAAAGAAAATTTAAGATTGAGTAGCACACTGGGAGTTGGGTTGGATAAAGAGCTAGCAACTGATGCTGCAAAAACGCTGTAAAGAGAGTTCTGCCTTAGTTTTTTAACCAAGGAGGAGACAGGGGTGTTATCAGATTTGAAAAGAAAAATGTGTTTCAAAGATGACTTGTTCTCACCATTCACACCACCAGCAGCATGTCTATTGCACAGCTGCACAAATCTAAGGTAAATAGATCTCAGGGGCCAGATAAGATCCGTTCGAGGATTTTTATGGAATGAATGAAACAGGAACTTGGAGGAGGAACTTGGCACAAGTTTTCCTTCAGTTACCTAATATTAGCAAGCTGCTGGGCCTAGGGCAAGCCAGATGCCATTTCTCAAAGTGGCCCAGAATACTAAAGCAAAAACAGAAAGTACTGGAGAAACTCAGCAGGTCTGCTATTATCTGTGGAGAACAAAACAGAGTTGAGGTTTCAAGTCAGGCATGACTCTTGTTTAGGATTATTATTGACTTGGAAAACCACAGGCCATTGTGTTTCATGTCTTTTTAGGCAAAGTTATCAAAACCCCTGTTACAGATAATATTATGGAACACCAGAAGAGAAACAGGACTGCACTCAAATAGGTTTATGATGGAGAAGCCATGCAAATTTAATTTTCAGGGGATTTGAGAAAGGAGCAAGACATCAAATGTGCTGTCCTTGGATAAGGAAAATAATGAGAGTGGGGATCAGTGGAAATATTTTTGTATTGTCTATATAATTGTCTGACCAACAGAATTGAAAGGGATACAGCTCAGTGACTGCCAATTAGAAGCGACTAGTGGAGTCTTATGCTTAATCACAAGTTTGCTGTCAGTTCCTAAATTTGCAGTTTATAATAAAAGGATTAAAGGAGGTAGACTATAAAAGTGGAGCAAAATGAGTTAAGATTTAATGATTTGGGAAATGAGTCAGTACACTGCAATTCTCTACATTAAATTTTCATTTGCTGAGTGCTTCACAGATCAACAAAATCCAGCAAGCGACAACCACTTAAATAGGAAGAAAATTGTATACATTGTTAGAGAGGGATGACAATAAATTGAAGCTATCACAGCTAAGTTCAAGAGGCAGTGACTATCAATGAACATATTGAGACTCAGTAATGGGCCAATATTGAGCCAAATTAGTCAGGCAATCCTGCCACTTTACAAATCATGGGTTCATCTGCTCTTAGAATACTGTGTGCAGTTCTGGTCACTGTGCAAAATTGGATATCGCAGCAAATAAAGGGAGGAAAGTTGAGGGGATGGAGTGATTTGATCAATTAGGCACATTTTCAATGGAACAGAGACAGCTGAGAGATATCACAACAACAGTTCAGCGTTTTAGATTATGTAGGAATAGTGTCCCCCGGAGGGCTTATGGCTCAATTGGTAGTGCAATCTCTAGCAAGATGTTCTGAGTTCATGTTTAGGAGAGGTAGTGGTGCAGTAGTAAGAGACTGGTAACCCTGACTTCCAGGCAATGTGCACATGGGTTTGAATCCTCCCATGGAAGATGGTGAAATTTTAGCTCCTGGAGTAAACCTAGAATTAAAAGATGGATTAATGATGATCTGTCATCCAAGCCATTGATACTTATTGCAAATAATTGTGACCCCAGCACTGATCCCTGTAGTTAAATTTCACGATCCTGAAAATGTCCCTCTCTCCCAACTCTCTGTTTTCTATTGGTCAGCCAGTCCACCATCCATGGTAATATACTGCCCCCAACACAACAGGCTTTTATTTTATTAAGTCAACTTACATGCCATACTTTATTGAATGTTTTTTGGAAAGCCAAACAAATTACATCCAATTGTTCCAAATGTCTCCTAATTGTTATCTCCCTAAAGAATTCAAATAAATTTGCCAGGAGTGATTTCTCCTTCATGAAGCCTGGCTGACTCTGCCTGATCATGTTGTGCATTTCTAAATGCTCTGCTGTTAAATCCTTTCCAATTGACTACAGGACTTTTCTAATGACAGGTGTTATGCTAAATGGCCTATAGTTATCCATTTTTTCTTCTGCCCTTTTTGAGTGAACGCATTACATTGGTAGTTTTCTAATCTTCTGGAATTTTTCTGGAGTCTAATTCTTGGAAAATTACTACTAGTTACATCCACTATCTCTGTAACTATTTCCTGTAACATGCTAGGATGCAACTCATCAGGTCTGGGGACATCTCGGTCTTTAGCTCCATGAGTTTCTCTAGAGATCATTATTATATTTGTTTCCTCCCCCACTTTTGCCCATTGATTTAGTATTTTTGGAATGATATTAGTGTCTCCTACTGCGAAGACTGGTGCAAAACATTTATTCAACAACTCTGCCATTTCCTCGATCCTCATTATCAATTGTTCAGTTTCATTCTCTAAGAGACCTATATTCACTTTGAACTTTCACATCCATTTTATAAATTTAAAGAAACTATACTATTCATTATTATATTACTTGCTAGTTTACCGTCATAGTTTATGTTCTCCTCCTGTTAGTTTTTGGCCATCTTTTGTTAGTTTTTAAAACTTTCCCAATTCTCTGATTAATTTTTGCCATATTGTATGTTTTTCTTTCAATTTCACTGTACCTTTAACTTTCCTAATTCACCATGGTTTGTTTATCTGCTTCCTAGAATCATTCTTCTTCACTGAGATATATCTTAGCTGTGGGTCATGAAGCACTTTCTGAAATGTTTGCCAATGGCTATCAACTGCCTTTTTGCTACCTATTTCCCAGTCCACTTCAGCCAACTCTACCATCATTCTTTTATAACTATCCTCATGTAAGTTTAGCACAGTTATTTCAAACCCAGTTTTCTCACTCTCAAACCGAATGCCACGTTCCACCATGTCATGGTTGCTGTTTCCGAGGAGATCTTTTATTTGAAGATCGTTTATTAAATCCACTCCATTACACATTACCAGATCCAAAATATCTTGATCCTTGTTTGAATCCACAGCGTATTTGGAAACTGTCCCAAATACACTCTATGGATTCGACCTCAGGGCTACCTCTGCTAATTTGATTTTCCCAATCTACATGAAGGTTAAAGTCACCCATGATTAATATATTAACATCTTTGACATGCTCTCATTATCCCTGGATTTATTCACTGTCCTACTGTTTGGCTGCCTATAGACTATTTCCAATAGTCTTCCCCTGTCAGTTCTTACCTCCACCCATATGGATTCTACTCTTACTGAGCAATTATCATTTCTTGCTATTGTATTCATTCCATCTTGAGCTAACAATCTACTCCACCACACTTTCCTTCTTGTCTCTCCTTTCATGGAAGATGGTGAGATGTGAATTCAATAAAAAATTTAAAATTAAGAGTTCAATAATGACCATAAAACTGTTGTTGATTGTCAGGGAGAAAATCCCATTTGGTTCATTAATACCCTTTAGACAAGGAAATGTACTGTCCTTACCTCGTTTGGCCTGTTTGTGACTCCAGACCACACAGCATTGTGGTTTACACTTTACTGCTGTCTGGATAATTTGGGATGGTCAATAAATGATGGCTCTGCGAATTAATAATAAAAACTGTCAGACAATTGCAGAGGCTGAGGCTCCTTTTAAATACTATCCCTTCAGGTCCCCATACCTAGCTCAATTGCTGTCAAACCCTTCTATTACTACCTAATTTGAGTAGTGCAACTGCCTTCTGAAGTGAGTGTCCTGGGAATTTTCCCCCTTCCTGAACAGTTTTCTCCAGGACATGGTGTGTGAGGAATCAAACGAAGAGTGCTCCATAAAATAAACCTTCAAAAGGTTGTAAAGCAAGATTGGTCAAGGAGTTGCTCTAAATTACCCAAGGATGAACTCCATATAATCTAGCCAATTAGTAGAGCACTTCATTCTGTCTTTTAAGCAATTAAGTTGTAAAATCATTAAATCTGGCTTGGGTCAAGAGAAGAAGCAGTTATTAAGTTGTAAGCATGTTACAATCCCTTGTGTTCCTATGGGGTCACTTTGTTAAAAGTTAAGGGTTATTGTGGAAGTGGAATTGGTCTGTCATCCCATGTTGATTTTGTTGGAAATGAAGGACAAAAGGAGGTGACTGCTTCTGGTACATGGGTCATTAAGAAGTAAAGCTCTTCTCTTGGTAAAAGTTGCAATCTTTTCATCGTAATCAGAAGAAAACTTCTTTCTTCTATTTTCCACAGAGAACTTTTTACAAAGAGTGTGTAAGAGACGGCTTACCCAGTACAATGCTGTTTGAAAGGACAGATTTCCAGAAGTCAGAAGCTAAATTGTGGCCACACAAGCCATTACAGACAGAGCTAAATTAATAATTTCTCAGCAAGTTCTTAGAGATTGAGGAAAGAAAGAGGAAGTGAACTCTATGTCATTACCTGAATGGAAGAAATTGGAATCAGAGACCCAACAAATAACTGATTATGATTAGGTTCATTGACTTGACATTGCTGAAGTTAGAGATTGCATTCCAGGAAAGGAGTGATTAAGCAATCATGGTGCACATGAGGATGAGGTTGTGTTAGCTGTGAATCTTATTAAACACAAACAATTGAACTATTGGATGAACAAGCTGGTTAAAAGCTGTAACTGCCAGTTATCTAGACAATTATTCTTACAAATAACTAACCAGTTTATAACTTCAGACTCTGGCTCCCTCTATTGTTCATACTCAAGTTCCAGTTCACGCGGAAGTGTTCATGTAAACATCATTGCTTATCCTGTTGAGCAGCTCTCTCCAAAAATGATTGGCTGCTCAACTGTCAAATAGCCAATTACACTTGTGTACATTTGTATTCCCAACTTTGGGTTAAGTTGAAACAATTTGTGATTTGTAACCAAAATATGATGCTTTGTGCATGACTTATCATTTGGCTTTTACCTTGGGGAATTGATGAGAAGTTCACATACTTAGCAATTGAACCAAATATAGTGTTAATAAGTTAAGTTAATATGATCTGAAATGTTGAGTGCAACGCTGTTTAATGAAGAGCCAGGCATCATTCATTCCCAAGGCCATATTGTGAACCAGATCATGATCCCGTTCATTAAAATTGCTTATTTCCACCCATATAATGTCATCTAGTTGACTTTGCCTTTTGTTCACTTGCTACCTAAACCCTTATCCATGCCTTTACTAACTCTAGACTCAACTGTTCCATGTACTCTCAACCAATCTCGTACATTTAACCCTCCATTAAAATCTCTGTTGTCTCTGACCTTATTTGCACCAAGTCCACTCTCTTTTCATCCTTGAGCTCACTAACCTACATTGACTGCTCGTTAAGAGGTGGCTTGGTTTTCAAACTCTCATCCTTGTTTACATATTTATGCAGAACCTCACACCTTTCTATCAATGTAATCTTCTCCAGTTAAAACCCTCCAAAATATTTGCGCTCCTCTAATTCGGTCGTCTGAAAAATTCCAGATTTTAATCGTCCACCTCTGGTGCTCGTACCTTCAAGTTTCTGGATACCATCCTCTGGAATTCTCTCCTTAAACTTTTACCTCACTTTGGTCTTTTATGAATCTCCATAAATGCTACCCCTTCACTAAGCTTTTGCTCATTTTCCCCAATATCACAGTGTCATATCTTATCTCAAGATGCCTCTATGAAGTGCCCTGAAATGTTTTATGATATGAGAAGATCCCATACAAATGCACATTATTATTGATCAGGATGTTCAAGCCACAAACCTTGGCCAGTAAGATTGCGCTGGGGTCTCACTTACATTATAGGATGCTTAACCAATCAAGCAAGCATAGATGAGTCAACAGACTCAAATCATCAAACACAGAATAATTGAACCATTGAACATGTCACAAGCTTTTAGTGTGAGCGTTAAGTCCTTAAGAGCTGAATCTGACAAGAAATAAGTATCATTTATGGAGAGTTACATGGATGGTTTCTCTTTGCAAGGCCTAGTGAATTTTATCATGTTGTCATCTCAAACTTGATTCATTAACCATGCACCATTCCCCCCGACACCCCACTCATCCTATCCTCCCACTGCTATAGGCAGAAGTACTCGCCACTGCTGGGACTACCTTGGATTCCTGGTGTTGAAGTTGTATTTTAAGTGTAGTTATGCAACATGGGACAGTCTGGAGTGCTATGCACAGATTCTGTGAAATATCCTGGGGATGGGCAAATCATGTGAACTGTGCCTGTTGATATGCAAAGTTAATTATGAAAAAGCGGTTGAAGTACTGACAATATTAAACTCAAGGAGAAACATGGGCGGCAATGGTAGCTCAGTGGTTAGCACTGCTGCCCCACAATGCCCAGGGACCCGGGTTTGATTCCAGCCTGGGGCAGCCATCTGTGTGAAGTTTACATGTTCTCCCCGTGTCTGCATGAGTTTCCTCCGGGTGATCTGGTTTCTGTGTGCAGTCCAAAGATGTGCAGGTTAGGTGGATTGGCCATGCTAAATTGCCCATAGTGTCCAGGGATATGCAGGCTAGGTGGATTAGCCATGGGAGATGCAGAAGGGTATGAGTGGAATGCTGTGTGGATGGTCAGTGTGGACTCGGAAGGATGAATGACATGCTTCGACACTGTAGGGTTCTATGAAAATGGAATTTGAATATGTAAAGCTATAGGCAGAAGGAAAGTCTGATGTTGCTAGCCCCACCATCGTGTTGGAGAGAACTGAACCTTCAGTAAACAGAAGATTTGCTTCTTTAGTCACTGTTGAGGTGACTTGCCTGGCATGGCAACCCAGTGATCTCATCATGAGTAATCACATTGAATCAGCAGCAAATATAAGTTCAGGTTAACTGCTAACTGGAAAAATGTATGGAAAATAAACCATTATATGAACGTTTTTCCAGGAAATATGACTGGGCTGACTAAACTGATCTCAGATTTACTCCGAGGAATTGCAATTGTTGATTGTGCAGGACAGGTGCACATTGCAGAGTGATGCCAACAGCATGGACACAATTGCTGCACGAGCTGAGGTCCTCATGAAATGGCCCAGCAAGCAGTTAGGGATGGGTGACAAGTGCTGGCATTGTCAATGATGGCCACATCCCAAGCAAGAATTTAAAAAAATTCACGTTACCAAAGTAATAGAAAGAAATCTAACCTGCCAAATGAATGCACAATGAAGTGTTTAACGGAGGCAACGGCCAAAGGTGAAAAATATTCCACTTCCCTAGAATGATTATCTTCCACAAAACTCGATATAAATTTGTTGCTGATTTAATAAGTTGAAATTGATCATCTCAGAGTATTTCACTGGAAGTCTATTACTAGAATATTCTTTACAATTTATTATTATTTAATTTCTTAATTATTTATTTATATAATTTATTATTTATTTCTTTATAATTAGAATATTCTTATTCTAAATAAGGGAATGAAAATTGCCTTTATATTTGAGTGGCATCTCTTACTTGTGGAAAACTTTATAGGATATTTCTATCAAATGTCAAGGTTGCTGAAATGTCAAGGATAAATGGAAACTATACAAAGGGTGGAATCTCCAAAATGCCAAGACCAGAAATGATTTATGATGCTGTTCTACATGAGTGTGATAAACCTTCATGTGGACTAATGTAATTGTGCAGGACACTTATTAATCATTCTGTCCATATTTCAGTCTTCACACTCAACCTCAAATCATGAGTTTCCCATATCACATAAATGTTTTTCTATAATTATAACTACAAATCAGTATAACTACTGATTTGTCACCTTAATCTAACATAATGCTGGTGTTAATACTATTGCAACTGGTTGTTGTATGGAAAGTAATTCAACTCACGGGTAGTAAAGTACTTAGGTATGGCCTGTCATTGGAGCATTACAGAAATTTCTAGTCAGGATGTTACTACTAGTAAAGAAAATTCTGGTATGAACAAAAATTGGGATTTTAATTGTTAATCCCATTGTATTGCTCTCAGCATCTATCATAGAAATTGTATCTTTTGCTTTCTGGTTTTCAAATGTCTTTAAAATATAAATATTTTTGCTAGGCTGGTATATGATATTCTGCAGTCTGGAAATAATGTGGCACCTGTAAGATTTGTTATCACATTAAACACTTCAGAAGTTCTTGTAAGTGATTCATAGCTTGAAACAATCCATCAATTCTGGATGCCAAAAGGTAATTAATATTTGGTTAAATTGAGATATGGTAGTGCAACAAAGCAAGGATCGTAGAACATGGCCTAGCAACTGCTTAAAAATCTTGGCTCTTGGACAACTTTCCTTCAGTTCATGGTTCACTTCAAGTTCTTTGCAGAATTATGATAACAGAAGATGTTGGAGATACTACTGTGATGAGTGATTGAATAGTTGCTAAAGCATTCACTAAAATGACGCGAATCAAGCACGGCTGAATTGATTTACAAGTATGATGAGACTTGCATCAGACTTGTAATATGATCCCACCCTGAAATAGGTAGAATATGACCAAACATGTGAGTTTGATCAACAGATTCCTCTTTTCTATTCAGTAGCATAAATGAAATTCTTCATATGTTGCTACACCCAAGTGAAGGGGTAGAACAGCTCCCCTCATTTTAACCCCCTCATTTGTTCACAACAAATGCGTTATTTCTTTTTTTAGCACACAACTATATCACATTTCAATTGCAATATAGTTACTAGTCAAAATCAAGATACCAATTAGGGGGTTTTCTTGAGCATAAAATGAAGGAATTCTACTACCTACTAACCCGGAGAAAAATACTAAATTATTTTCTTCCAATACACACTGAGAGTCAGGTATAAAATTTTAAAAGGGGAAATAATATCCGGTACAATAGGAAAATAATAAATATATAGCTTAAAATGTTCTTAGAGTCCTTAAGTTGTTATAGTTGAACCTGAGATCGTAGTTGTTGAACTGTTGTTTTATTTCCTCAATAGTAACAAGATTTATATTTACCCTTAAGTTTTCAGTGAATTGATTTTTTCTGATTTGTTTGATCACTAATACTATCTTTTGAAATGTTGAAAAAGGAACAGGGAGACAAGCTTCTAATCATTACTGCTACTTATCCATTTCCTTTCCCTCTTTGTGATGGTTTACCAAACAGTTAATGAAATATGGTTCATCTGTGTATTCCTGAGTCTGACGCTGTTGTATTTTTAGTTTGGACAGTTGCACGCAACCCTTACTTGTCAGTACGTGCAACTTCTTATACAAATGTAAATTAAAATAGGGGATGTGAGCTTCTTGACTCAGTCTACTGTTTTCAATATATTTCAAGTAAATGGCAGACTCATTTAAGTCAATTTAATTTACTACACATTGGTTTCCTAAACTCTCCTCAGTCTGTGGTTGGGCGACTGTTGCAGACATTGCGACACATGTTTCTTTCATTTTAGAAGGTCTCAGATATTAAAATCAGATAGTGGAAGGTGAAAATTTATTTTACAACAATTGTGACAAGATTTAGTTGGTGGGATGCATGCATCATTGTGTACTCTTCTGTATGTTTCTTCTTGAAAACATAAGCATAGAAGGGCATGTACACTTTAAACATATTGAAAGGCACCATTTGTTCACAATAAGATAGGAATGTTATGAAACAGGAATGACCAGTTTAAGATAAGGACTTGCCAAGACTGAAGTAAAGTTTCAATCTCTATCAGAATTGAAGCTCTGTCCATAGGCCTTAACCTAGATGCACAAATGCAGACGTATCATGCATCAAGTAGGTCAATATTTATCGTGACAGCCAACAAAGCTACTTTAGTTAATACTTTGAGAACTGAAAGGAGGAAAACAAAAATGACACGTAAGCATTTACTAGGTGGTCCAGTGAATGGCCTGAGATCATACTGTGTATATATTACAGGCAATGGTTGTACTCGTACTGCTGAAAATGTGAAATCAAAGCAAAGTACCATGGAAGTGGTCTCACACCACTTAACTTCAATTCAGGCAAGTTCATGCTTGTATCAGGCCACATTTTCTGCAGCAATTCAAACTGAAAATACTTTGTGTGGTATGCCAGACTTAAGAAAATATAACACGTAGAATAGGCTACTTCACACTAAGCATTTTGAACTTTCCATATCTTCAGTGGCAAAATATCATTTGCTATCTTACCCACTTTAACTGATAAGGAGTCATCTGAATGATTCTGCTGTTGTGATAAGCAGTATCAGTTCTACACTTCCTACTCCTGGTAGCAATAATTGAGTGAACATTTTGAATGCCAGATTAAAAATAGAAAAGCTCAGTGATACAAACACTTGCTGAGATTTTGTCTAGGTCACCGCAGTGCTAAAATTACTCTGATTGGAAAGGTGCAGCTTTTGTTGCACAACATTCAAGAGTGAAGGCGTGATCACATTGTCTTCTTTGTGCTTTAAAAAAATGTAAAAACATCAGAATTAAGTATTCACTATTATTACCTGATGGTAACAGTGTCATGAACAACATGTCATTTTTTTCCCCCCAAACTCTACATGTCCTGGGTTAAATAAAGGATGGTGATGGTATCTCAATGCTTCATCTAGTAGTTTGCCAACAAATTAGGCCTGGCCCGTTTAAACTAGCTACCTGAAAGAAAAGAGAAGACTTGTGTTTATATTCCATCTTTCACAAACTTACTGCTTTACAGTCAGCAAAGTATTTTGAATATGGCAGCTAATTTGCACACAATGTAATTCCATAAGAACATAAGAAATAGGAGCAGGAGTAGGCCATCTGGCTCGTTGAGCCTGCTCTGCTATTCAATAAGATCATGGCTGATCTTTTTCATGGACTCACCTCCACCTACCCGCCAGCTCACCATAACCCTTAATTCCTTTACTGCTCGAAGATCCATCTTCACCTTAAACACATTCAATGAGGTAGCCTCAACTGCTTCACTGGGCAGGGAGTTCCACAGATTCACAACTCTTTGGGAGAAGAAGTTCCTCCTCAGCTCCATTCTAAATATAAAGCCTGCAAATATCAGTCAGATAATTGAAACATAGACATATGGAAAGTGGAACAGGAATAGGCCATTTGGCCCTTCAAGCCTACTCCGCTACTCGGTATGATCATAGCTGATCACCCAACTGAGCACCCTGTTCCTGCTTTCTCTGCAAACCCTTTGATCGCTTTATACCTATGAACTATACCTAACTCCTTCTTGAAAATGTTCTGCATTTGAATTCCACAGGATCACTACGTTGTAAGTAAAGTATCTTTCCCCATCTCAATCCCAAGTCACCTACCCTGTTCCCTTGTACTGTGACCTCTGGTTCTGGACTCCCTGGTCATCGGGAACATCCTCCCTGCATTTACTGTGTCTAGTTCTGTTAGATTTTTACAGGTTTTTATGTAATTGCCCCATCAAAGGTAATTTCCAATGAGAGCCATGTCCCCAGCCGTAGGTGGGATGTTGGCTGCTTTCTTAAGAAGGCAAATAGGAATCTCTGTGGAGAATGAAGAGCACCTAGCTCAGGGGAGAAGTCACAGCCTCGGGGCCTCTCAGAATGTGTGGGCTACACAGGATGACCACAGGTTTTTGGCCCTTATCCCATTTCCTGGAATTTCAAGATGCAGGTTCTGGACGTCTCAGGACACTGTGACAGAACTCTGCTGGATACCAAAGCTGAGAAGTGGGAGGCCATCCTCTGCTGGTGGCCGTGTAGGTCACAGCCTCGGGGCCTCTCAGAATGTGTGGGCTACACAGGATGACCACAGGTTTTTGGCCCTTATCTCATTTCCTGGAATTTCAAGATGCAGGTTCTGGACGTCTCAGGACACTGTGACAGAACTCTGCTGGATACCAAAGCTGAGAAGTGGGAGGCCATCCTCTGCTGGTGGCTGTGTAGGTCACAGTGTTTTATGTAATGCTGTCCTTCCAGGGAGTGATAGAAGACCCATGTGGGATCCCTCAGTCATATGCCCGCAAACCCACCAGGACAGTGACCGATGCCGTCTGGCAAGATCACATTAGTTCTTTTCAGTTCCCAATCACAGGACCAGTGCTGCAGCCCAAGCAGTAAAATTGGGGAACGTAGCTGTCTTCCCCCACCACCCCCAGTACAGGGTGCCGCTGGCTATAAATGGGTGGCACTGAGAGGGCAGTATCACAACTATGGGGAGACGATGGCCTAGTGGTATTATCGCTAGACTGTTAATCCAGAGACGCAGATAACGTTTTGAGGACCCGGGTTTGAATTCCGCCACGGCAGATGGCGGGATTAGAATTCGATAAATATCTGGAATTAAGAATCTAACGGTGACCGTGAATCCATTGTCAATTGTCGGGAAAATCCATCTGGTTTACTAATACTCTTTAGGGTAGGAAACTGCCATCCTTACTTGGTCTGGCATCCATGTGACTCCAGGTCCGCAGCATTGTGGTTGACTCTTAACTGCTTTCTGGGAAATTAGGGATGGACAATAAATACTGCCTGGCCAGCGACGCCCTCATCCTGTGAATGAATAAAACGTAAAAAAATCACTGCGGAATTCATCACCAGAAAGGGATACCACTCCACTGATGTTCAGGTGATCTGTGAGAACTGCTACCGCTTCCCCAAAGTGTGTGCCCACTACCCTGGCAGCTGCCACCACTTCTACACCTTGCATCACTCTCACGTAACTGGTGTGTATTGGGGTCAAGGCTGGTTACTGAAGAACAAGGGCTAACCACTGTGACCATGGCTGATGACACCATTGCATAGTTCACTGACTGATGTGGACCATAGATACAGGTACAATGCTGCCCAGGTTTCATTGTAGCTGAGTTAATCTAGGGACAGGAAAAGTGTGTGGCCTGGGTAGTTAAACAGTTACTAGGGTGAGAGTATAGGGTTGTATGTGCAAGAGAGTGTCAGCCATGCCGGTTATGTGCCAGTGAGCAGTATGGCTTTGTCGCTGCTGTGCCATGATGTTGCCGGTGAGAGGCTTTGCCAGATGGCCAACACTTGCTGAAGTGCACAGCAGTCTTTCAAAGAAGGCAAGGGACACCAGTCTTTCAGTGGGATATCCATTGATTGGTCAGCTGTTCATGAACCAGCATGTGGTAAGAGTGGAATAGAATCAGATGTGAGGGATGCCATATTGGTGGACTAGGAAGTTAATGCAGCATGTTTTTTCAAGAAAAAGCAAGAAATCTCACTAGACTTTGCAGTGAAAAACCTCTAAACAACTCAAAGCATCTTGGTCTTAGCCAAAAATATGTAAGGTTCAGTCTATAGTTCCATGTCAGTACAGTGAGTATCTTGCATGTGATGTTGTTCCCTTATAGCTGCCACCCTTGTCATTCTAGATGGTGATGGGTTTGCAAAGTGTTGTCCAAAACAGCCTTGGTGAATTTCCACAGTACATTCTGTAGATAGTACACACTGCTGTTACTGAGTGTCAGTGGTGGAGGGAGTGGATGTTTGTGGATATGGTGCCAATCAAATGAGCTGCTTTGTCCTGGATGCTGTCAATTTTCTTATGTGTTATTGGAGGTGCACTCAACTGGGTAAATGGGGAGTATTCCATCACATGTCTGCCTTGTGGCTTTTAGCTGGTGGACAGGTTTTGGGGAGTCAGGAGGTGAGTTATGTGTCACAGGATTCCTAGCATCTGTCCTGTTTTTATGGCTGCAGTACTTACTAAATAGCCCAGTTCAGTTTCTGGTCAATGGCAGCTCCCAGGATGTTGGAGGATTCAGTGATAGTAACACCATTGAATGCCTCTTGTTGAGGATGGTTTATTGTCTGCCACTTTTGTGGTACCTGCATTATTTTCTACTCTCAGCCCAAGCCTGGATATTGACCAGGTCTTGTTGCATTTGAACGTGGACTGCTTCAGTATCTGCGGAGCTATGAATGGTACTGACGATTGTTTAATCACTGATGAATATCCCCACTTCTGACCTTGTGATGCTGGGAAGGTCTTTGATGAAGTAACTAAAGATAGTTGGGCCTAGGACATTACCTTGAGGAACTCCTATAGAGATGTCCTGAAGCTGAAATAACTGACCTCCACCAACCACAGCTAACTTTCTCTGTGCCAGGTATCACCCCAAACAACAGAGAATTTCCTGATTTCCATTGATTTTAGTTTTGCTCGGGCTCCTTGATGACACACTTGATCAAACGTAGCCTTGATGTCAATGATAATCATTCACACTTCACGTCTGAAATTCAACTATTTTGTCCATGTTTGAACCAAGAGTCTAGTGAGATCAAGAGTTGAGAGGTCCTGGTGAAGCCCAAACTGAGCATTTGTGAGCAGATTATTGCTAATTAAGTGCTGCTTGATAGCACTATCGATGATCCTTTCCAACAATGAAAGTGATGGATGTTGTATGTGTACCTTGTTTTTAACAGAATACACCTTTAAGGATTTATACTGTGTTTATAAAATTTGTGACTCTTCCAGGCACTTAGTCAGCAATGGTTCTGTATGTTGTAGACCACATTAATCAGTTGGTTTGTTGAAATGTCTGCTTCATTGCTTGTAATGCATTTTACTGCCCTAAATAAAAACTTAACCATGGAGTTAATCCATCCCTGACAGTGTAAAGTCTGCATCTTTTTATTTTTCCCTATTTTAGATTGTGACCTAAAATGGAAAAGGATACTGCTGTAAATCAAAAAAAAACAGTGAAGAAGTTGCTGCACTTTTACAGAAATCAAAGGAGTTGTTTTCACACTGCTGCTTTGTTCAAGTAGCAGGCCATGATCTTTGTGCACTTGCAGAGTGAGCTTCATCTAGTGACTAAATGCTGATTGCACAAACAAATCAGGACCAGTTGTGGAGATCAGGAGACATCAGCATGACAACACCTCTCTAATTGGTTTGCGGGCTGGTAAACAGAGAGTATGTGAATATTGCAGCGGCAGTAGCCTACAGACTGCAACAGATAAAGGGTCTCCTCTCTTTCTCTCTCTGTGCAATAAAGTAGCCAAAACCTAAAAGATAGCTATTCTCACCTACCACTTAGGAGCAGGAATGCTTGACGTTTTGGGCCTAGACCCTTCATCAGGGTCTAGGGCCGAAACGTGAAGCGTTCCTGCTCCCATGATGCTGCTTGGCCTGCTGTGCTCATCCAGCTACACACCTTGTTATCTCGGATTTTCCAGCATCTGCAGTACCTATTATCTCTCACCTACCGCTTGCTGGATGCCCTTGCCTCCAACCAGTGACTGAAGGACTGAACTGTTAGTGTACTAGTTGTCCTGTGTCTGCAATAAAAAAAATTGAGAAAACTTGGAAAGCTCAGAGATCAGAAGGACTTGATAACCAAAAAGGATGTCTCATTGAATCCTGTGGTCTGATGCTATTGAACTGAGTTCCCCTAATATTGATTTTTCTCAACCAATAACATCCATTTGTTTGTTTGTCTGTATCTGTCTGTATGTGTGTGGGGGGGTTTTAAGATGGGGATTCGAATTCCGTTGAGAACATTTAAAAGTAAACAATTCATAATTTGTTTGCCTGTGGTTAGAACTGATGTCTTTGTAGTGAATAATAGTTTCTCATTAAGTACAGACACCTGATTGGTGTTTTCTGTTAACCTGAATTAATCAGACAGAAAAATGGAACTTTTTGAGTAATTTGGTTCAATTTTAAATTTTCTGACAAATCCATGAGTCATGGGGCCCAGGTATCAGGGCACCTTCCAAGTGAATCATGACAGAAATGACTGAATATTAGACCATTACAATTAATTTGACAGAAATGGGAGTGGATGGTGAGGGCACTGGAAGTAGGATACATCAAAGAAGTTCATAGAAAACAAAATTGAACTTTTATTTCCACATCATCCTTCACAACCCCAAGGTGTTCCAAAACATGTCACAGCCTATGAAATACTTTATCGAGGACAGCACTGTGGGCCTGGTTCATGTCAAACAAGCTTGTAAGAAGTGCTCGCCACCCCTCATGAGGAAACACAGATCTCCTATTTTCTGCAAGGGATTCAGAATTGGTGAAATTCAGAGGTCACTGAACTCAGGAAAGCCGGGAAGTGAGGGAAATGCTGCCTTTCTGATTTATATATCCAACTGAAGAAAGCATTCCTGCTCTTCAATACCATTATGAAATCATTTATATCCAATTCAGTTAAGGGCTTGGTTTAAGTCCAATGTGAAAAGACAAATGACAAATCTCTTGGGGATATGGGTTCAAATCTTGCCTTAGCTGATGCTAAAATTCAATCAAAACTCTGGAATAAAGAGCTGTGTTGTAAACTCAGCTGACTTACTTTAGGGAAGGAAATCTGTCATCCTTACCTGATCTGGTCCTCATGTAACTCTAGAACCACAGCAATGTGGTTTTCTTCTGGGTAATTAGGGATAGCCAATGAATGTTGGCTTAGCCAGTGACATCCCTGTCCCATGAGTGAATTAAAACAAAACAAATGCGCTTGAGATGACAAGCACAAAACACTACGGTATTGCAATGGATTTATATATTTTCTAATCAACCTGTTCAGAGATGTTATTACACACCTCCAGAGATAGGGACACTACCACTGCACCACATAAGCCCCCTTGCAATCGGTTTTACTTAACACTGAAGCAATTCACTGAGATGTTTCTACTAGAAAAAAATGCTTAACTGGCATATGGAACAAGAATTTCATGGAAGATACATTTCTGCTGAAAATGCACAAATTTGTTCCATTTAATTTAATGCATTAATAAAGTGAAGGGTTACAAATTATAGACAGAATGAAGTGCAGGTTATTTCATCAGAGCAAAGCTTATAATGTGGTTAATGGAAAATTATTTGCACTGATTATTGTGATGATGCTAGTTTAAATAAAACACAGAAAAAGATTAATCTATTAGAAAATTGAATTTGGAATTCATTATGAGCAGTTCCTTGAGGTACAGATTGGCACTTTGAGCATTGTTAAAATGGCATGATTGTGTACTTGACTTCTTTGAATAGACGTACAGTGTGAAATGTAGTCCATAGTAAATTGTCTATTCATTAATCATTACAATTTTAGTTCAGCAAAAAAGTACATCAATTGAGCAATTAATATATCCTTTGAATTCAGTCTGATAAGGCTAGCTTTATCGCCCTATCTCCTGAACGCCCTCCAGCAGATGGCTTCCCACTTCATTGAACAGGTTGGTCCATGTGGTGCAGGGAGCCCAACGGTGCTGTTGGGTTGGGAGTTCAGGGATTTTGACTTAACAAAAGTGAAGGAACACCAATGTTTATCCCAGCTGGAATGGTTTGCATCTTGGGAGTTCAAGATCTGCCTATGTAGCTGTTGTTCAGGAGGACTTGATAGGTAATATTATGGGTAGGGGCTGGTTATGTGCAGTGTAGAAAATTTTGCTGAAATCAACAGTTTCAAGCCTTTGGATATGACCCAAAGTAAAGAGGCTGATGTTATAACTAACAGGTTAGCACACGTATGAAATGATTTGACTCTTCTAACTCTAAAGACTAATTTGTTTACATTGCATCATGAACATAGGGTGGAATTTCTCATTTTAGCAGTAGAGAGCGAGGGAGTGTAAAATGGAAGAGGTTGGAAGGAGAGGGAAATCAGGAAAGTTGTACAGCAGGCAGCTGAATCTGCATTCCTTGTTTCACATCCCCACTCAAAAGTAAAGTTCTGCGCATTATTTGCAGCATCAGCAATGTCCTATTTTATAAAGATTGAACTGGAATATGATTAAAACCACATCATTTTAAAACTACACATTTGACAGTGACAAACTCATGTCACACCTGCAGTGTTGCATTAATGTTAATTTTCCTTCCCACAAATGTGCAGGCAGATATCTTATGAAAAAGATTTTCACATGACAAGGATAGTAGGTGATGCACTGGAATAGTTGACATGTTGTGTGTATGCACAACATAAATTTGGGAGTTTCCATTAGTGTTTGGCACTTTTGCCTTCATTGGTCAGAGCATTGACTATAGGAGTTGGGACATCATGTTACAGCTGTATAGAATATTGGTGAGGCCACTTTTGGTGTACCGTGTACTGTTCTGGTCACCCTGCCACAGGACGGACGTTATCAAATTGGAAAGGGTACAGAAAAAATGTACAAGGATGTTACCAGGACTGGAGGGCTTAAGTTAGAAGGAGAGGCTGGATACGCAGGGACTTTTGTCCCTGGAATGTAGGAGATTGAGGGGTGACCTTAAAGAGATCTATAAAATCATGAGGGGCATAGGCAAGGTGAATTGAAAAGGTCTTTCCCTAGGGTAAGGGAGTTCAAAACAAGAGGGCATAATTTTAAGGTGGGAGGGGAAAGATTTAGAAGGAACCTGAGGGGCAACTTTATCACAAGGAGGGTGGTTCAAATGTAGAATGAACAATCAGAGGATGTGGTAGATGTGGGTTCAGGTACAACATTTGAAAGACATTTGGACAGGTAGATGAATATGAAAGATTTAGACAGATTTGTGCCAAACACAGGCAAATGGCATTAGTTCAGTTTGTGAAAACCGGTCAGCATGGATGAGTTAGACTGAAGGTCTCTTTCCATGCTGAATGGCTCCATTATACTTGGTCTGGATTGCAGACAGTTACCTCTGACTACAAGATTCTATCTCTGATGTCCAGCTTGCTACAGCAAACATGTGGCTGGAAGGTCTGCAGGATATTTTAACTCAGAAGAGATGAGATACAGACTCCTTTCAGAAGCCCAGATGTCCCAGCTGTTCCCAGACATTTTCAAACTCCTCATCCCCCCAAAGTCAAGGTGAGGAGGAATCTCAAACTGGAATCAATGTTGCACCATGTATTCCCCACACTCAGTAATCCTCTGACATGTTTAAGGACCACCACCATAATATCAAGGCAGCACGGTGGTTCAGTGGTTAGCACCAGGGACCCAGGTTCAATTCCAGCCTTGGGCGACTGTCTGTCTGGAGTTTGTACGTTCTCCCTGTGTCTGCGTAGGTTTCCTCCCACAGTCCAAAGACCTGCAGCTTAGGTGAATTGACCAGGCTAAATTGCCCATAGTGTCTAGGGATGTGCAGGGAAGGTGGATTGGCCATGGGAAATGCAGGGTTACGGGGATAAGGTAGGGGAGGCTCTTCAGAGGGTCAGTGTGGACTTGCTGGGCCAAATGGCCTGCATCCACACTGTAGGGATTCTATGATGAAAAACTGAAAGTTCTGGCAGGCCTGGCGATATCTGTGGAAAGAAAGCAGAGTTAATGCCTCAGGTCCAGTGACCCTTCTTCAGAACTGAATATTGTCAGATGCTGTTATCAAAACTTAGGCCTGCTTTTCTCAGGTGCTTTGATGGTGATTCATTTTAGGGCACCTGTGAAGACTTGTCAATTTCATAACTTTTGCATCTTGTAAAGAACCTGCTGACCTAAAATGAAGATTTGGCAGTGACACTATGCTGCCAGCCTTGGCAGTAGCAATGCTGGCCCGGTTATTACACCATCATCCCACCACCTCCCCTCAAGTATTTTGGATAGCCCAAGTGTTTGTCATTTATCATGCAATCTTTCTGGAGCTGTTCCAATATTGGAAAGCATCTTAAAACAACTTTATATATTTCTCTAAAGGTTTTGCCTATGGGATTTCTGGGTACAGTGATTAACTGAACTTGGAGTTTATACACTCCTTTAGTTTATTTCTGTGAAAAACTGGATTCCAGTATGTTGGCTCATTTCTGAAACTGGTTGATAAAACATACAAAAAATGTAAAGCTTTCATGACCTTAAGGAACCCTAAAACAGAAAATGAAGTGCATTCGTTGTTGTATTAAAGAATCCTAGCAGTAACCCAATCAATTGCACACAGTAATCTCCACATACGACACATTGGTTGAGAGGTACATGTTTGATTGTGTTCCTTGTGTGGGTCGTCAGACATTGATACAAGCTCAGGCTAGACTTCTTAGCAAACGCTTATCTACGTTTAATGTCAAACTGGTGCATGATGGTAAGGCTACAGAGCAGGAGGCTTTGGGTTTTACTGGATCCAACTTCATCTTGTAATGTGCGTGATCTTCCCTATTTCAGGTGGAAGCATGTTGCTGGTGCAGAGCAGAGGGCATTTTTACAGCATTTGACAGCGCTGTGCTTAATTTCAAACTGATACTATGTGTAAGCAAAACCTTCAGTCACAGTCTGCAGACACCACATTCACCTTATCTGTTAAAACCCAGGAAATGTGTTACTAATTGCAAAGTTTCAATTGTATTAGTGAAGCTTATGGGCAGTAATAAATATTATTGGGAGCCCGGGGATTTATTATCATGAATGAATTAGATAACAATTAATTAAGACACAATAAAAATGACAAGTTAGGTGAAGTATTGCAATTGTAGAATGTGGATGCTCCTTGTATGACAAATGAAAATTGCTCAGTGTTCACAGCGTAGGAAACTTTGGCTATGAATTGGATACTGAGTTGCAGACATTGGAAGTCACAACAGGGATGGTAAAAGTTACTTACATGCTTTTGATTGTATCAGAGATAAAAGGTACTGCAGATGCTGGAGAATCCGAGATAGCAAGCATGGGGCTGGATGAACACAGCAGGTCAAGCAGCATCATAGGAGCAGGAAAACTTGACGTTTCGGGCCTAAACCCTTCATCAGAAATGGGGGAGGGGAAGAGGGTTCTGAAATAAATAGGGAGAGAGGGGGAGGCGGATAGAGGATGGATAGAGGAGAGGATAGGTGGAGAGGAGGC
>JAHRHZ010000275.1:18493791-18586388 GCA_024137785.1 Ginglymostoma cirratum
TAGGCCCGAAACGTCAAGTTTTCCTGCTCCTATGATGCTGCTTGACCTGCTGTGTTCATCCAGCCCCATGCTTGTTATCTTACATGCTTTTGATCCTGGACGTGACCACACCTCTTAGAATAGGGTTTGCTGATTTAGTCAGTGGTCAGGGACAGGAAGGTGTGTCTGCAAGTGAGACACTCAAGACAGATGTGAAATGAACTGCAACTCATTCACCCAGTTTATTATAAAAACAATAGCAACCCCAACGACAAAGGATATAATGGACTTTACTGAATCATAGACACACTGGAAGAAAACATACACTGTTTGTCAAGTGTAATTAAAAAATAAAAACCCACCCTTTGTAAGTTGATTTGTACCTTGGTATTTATTGCATTAGTCCCTGTCCCATTATAGGTGGTGGAAGTATTCTGATCATTCTGACGTTAACTAAAAGTGACATCGAAGAAGATTGCAGGATTTACCACAATGCTGTAGTTCAGAGGTCATTCATCAACATTTACACTTGCATAGTTTAGGGTGCCATTTGAACTGGTCTAATTGTGGTCCACCTTCCTACTGTATTTTAATTCAGCTGATCCTATATGCAATGCACTCTTCCCCACTACAGAAAAGAGCATTATAGAGTCATACAGCATGGAAACAGACCCTTCAGTCCAATTTATACATGCTGACCAGACATCCCTAACTGACCTAAACCCATTTGCCAGTATTTGGCCCATATCCCTTTAAACCCTCCCTATTCATGTACCCATCCAGATGTCTTTTAAATGTTGTAATTGTACCCACTTCCACCATGTCCTCTGGCAGTCTGCTCCATACACGAACCACATACTGCGTGAAAAAGTTACATCTCAGGTCTATTTGAAATCTTTTCTCTCTCACCTTAAACCTATATTCTCTAGTTTTGGACTCCCCACCCTAGGAAAAAACCCTTGGCAGTTCACCCTATCCATGCTCCTCATGATTTTATAAACCTCTATAATGTCACCGCTCAATCTTCAATGCTCCTGGGAAAAAAGCTCCAGCCTATCAGCCCATCCTTTTAACTCAAGTCCTCCAGTCCTGGCAACATCCTTGCAAATCTTTTCTGCACCCACTCAAGTTTAGCAACATCCTTTCTGTAGAAGGATGACCAAAATTGTACGCAGTATTGCAAAAGTGGACTGAGCAATGTCCTGTACAACTGCAACATGATATCTCAACTCCTGTGCTCAATGTTATGACCAATGAAGGCAAGCATGACAAACGCCTTCTTCACCACCCTATCTATCCACAATTCCACTTTCAAGGAGCTATGCACATGAACCCTTAGGTCTCTTTGTTCAGCAACACTCCTCAAGATCTTACCATCAACTGTTTAAGTCCTGCCCTGTTTAAGTCTGCCGATGCCGACAAAACTGATGACAATCGGAGGACATGGTACAACAGAAGACACTAGTAACGCTACCCTTCTTGAAAAATATATCAGAAATGACAACCAGGCTCCTTAGACCACAGAGGATCATGATTGCACTGCATCAACACTGCGTCAAATGCTATCAAGGACTAAAGGCCCCATACTGGCAGTAAACAGGACTAACGTGATATACAGAATCCCATATAGCAAGCGTAATAAACATTCCAGTAGACAAACAGGGAGGAAACTGATCACCAGGATACACAAACACCAGCTGGCAGTAAAGACACGACCACTATTCACTTGTCTCGATACACACAGACAAAGGAGGCCATCAGTTCGACTGTGACAAAGTGACTATACTGGGACAAGCGAACAGCAGACATGCAAGGGAATTTCTGGAGGCCTGGTTTTCTGGTACTCAACTCGGGACTCCATTAACAAACACACAGAAATAGACCCTGTATACAGACCACTGCTAAAAAACAGAACCAGAAGTGACAAGACCCAACATACCAGGGGACCATATAAATTCGGAATGGAGCAGAACACCAATGCTTCGATTAGAGGTCACACTGATGATGTTGCCTAGAATGGTAACAAAACATCTGCACATCATGGCTGAGTGAGCAAACAAACAACTGCATCCACACCCAAGCTACAAATTTTCGCTCTGAGATAATCCTTTTCACTATCCACTACACCACCTATTTTCATGTCATTTATAAATTTACTAACCATACCACTCATATTCACATCCAAATCATTTATATAATGAAGAAAAGCAATGGACCCATCACCAATCCTTGTGGAATACTACTGGTCACAGGCCTCCAGTCTGAAAAACAACCCTCCACCACTACCCTCTGTTTCTTAACTTCAAGCCAATTTTGTATCCAGTTGGCTTGCTCCCCCGAATTCTATGTGATCTAACCATACTAAACAGTCTACCATGCAGAAACTTGTTGAACGCTTTGCTGAAGTCCATATTGACAACGTCCACCATTCTGCCTTCATCAATCTTTTTGCCACCTCTTCAAAAAACTCAATCAAGTTAGTGTGACATGATTTCCCACGTACAAAGCCATACTGCCTATCCTTAAACAGTCCTTGCCTTTCCAAAAACAAGTATGGAACAAGGAGTCACAAATTCAACTCAGCAAAGCTCATGGAAGCTTTACTGTACTTCATCTAGTTAATCTGCTGGGCGATCAATCCATATAGTAACCGCAGAACCTTGCCTGGTGTAATTAAATATAACTCAGAAGAGGGTCTTTGAATGCTTGGGATCAAATCCCACCAGGCACAGAGGTGTGTCACAACATGTTCAAACAGGTTGATTAATAATAATTTACCCACCATGAGTTAGAAAAAGACAAATACAATAAGTTTCTAGATCTGTATTGTAGAGAGTTGCAAGTCTAAACCTTGTATTTACACCAATTGTGCTGATGATTCATCCAAGTTCCAAACACCATTCAATGTTTATTACACAAAGCAATCTCACAAAAACATCTTTTAGCTCAACTCCCTACATCTCTAAACCTGGTCCCCACGAATGTCTGGTTTTATGTTTATCAAACTAGGGAAAGTCTCCGCTCATTCCCACACAGGCCACGATCATTAAAGGGAAATGTTTTTAATGGAGCCATTCTTTGAGATTAATGTATTCATCGATCTTTGACTGACATATGGGCCCTTAATCTGTCTGCCACTGTTGGACACAGATTGGGATCAATGATGCAATTTATTACAGACTTCAGTGAGTGTTAAACAATGATCATTTTTATGACTTTATTGAGCCCATCAGTTTGTTCCAGCTTCTTAATTCCAAGATGTAAGTTATTTTACACGTATGAATCCTTATCAAGAAGAATTTAGGGCAAAAGGATCCAAAGCAAACCCCAAGAGAAATGAATTGTGTAATTGGAATTATAAGACTGTAAATGGAAACATCGAAATGGTTTGGGTTGGGGTGGGGAGAGGGGTAGACCATTCAGCTGATCACGTCTCTTCAATTTTTCAATGGTATCATGGCTGATTGGAGAGGTAATGGTCCCTGTGAGACATAGTTAGTTTTATTGGGTGACAAAGGCCAAAAAGTATTAACACCCTAAATCTCAGTAGAATGCAATCCTGGGGGTTGCAAAGGGATATCACATCATTGTGCCTTTCATCACTACATCTGTCTAAGTCTTGGAAGTATAATTCCCAGTATTTACCTGAGTCAAACAGCCAGAAAATCTATCTGCTATCAACAAGATGCTCAGGCCTCTTGTGAAATCAAATGGAATAAAAATTACTGGTTGGTTGCCCCTCCTTTAGAATCCTTTCTATTCTCTATGCCTGGTTCCATGCCTGGCCACAAATAACCACCCATCCCAACACCTCACTGCAGGCTATCCCCCACTAGGGCCCATTTGTCCAAGTCTGAGGTCAGAATTCAATTTCTCAACCACTGTAAACATATCTAGTCTGTGCTGAACCTACAGGAGCTGTGGTGTAGAGAGAACCCCCATCTTCTTGGATAGTTGAGCTGTATATATTGAAGTGTTGATATTAGTAAAAAACAGGTTGAATCACCTTCCATTCCTATGAAATGGCTCTCAGTTCCAGACTTTCATTAAAAAGTAAAAACACATAAAAAGTTTGACTGCATTAAAGTCAACTCAGAACTATCAACTCATGAAGACCTTCAGAATTAGGGTGACATGGTGGCTCAGTGGTCAGCACTGCTGCTTCACAGCGCCAGGGACCCAGGTTCAATTTCACCCATGGGTGGCTGTGGAGTTTGCACATTCTCCCTGCACCTGTGTGGGTTTCCTCCCACAGTCCAAAGATGTGCAGGTTAGGTGGATTGGCCATGTTAAATTGCTCATGGTGTCTAGGGACTTACAGGCTAGGTGGATTAGCCATGGGAAATGCAGGGTTACAGGGGTGAGGTAGGTCTGGGTGGGATGCTCTTTGGAGAGTTTGTATGGACTTGATGGGCTAAATGGCCTACTTCCACACTGTAAGGATTCTATTCTAAACTATGGAATATGGGACCCAAACAATGCAAAGCTTTCTGAAGTTCTGTGAACATTTTGAGTGAAGAAGACTTTGACAAAGAGGTGAAACCTTTGGGCTGACACCAACTTTGCCAATGAACTCTCCAGTAAGTGAGCCAACAGAGAAGACTCTAGGGTTCAGTATTGCTTGAAAAGAGTGGCCTGCACTCAAAAGGATCATCGCTTACGATGCAAGGCAATCACATGTTCCTTCACAAATGGCATTGCAAGGGCAGCTCAGCATTGAATGCTGATCATCTGGATCAGCCTGCTCACCACAGTGTGAACAAGTTCAATGTAGCTGACAAACATTTGTTGCAGGATTCAAGGTAATTCACCGAGCAACACACAGCACTGTGATTCACCTGCCCAGCTTGGATTTAAACTTGTCAAGCTGCTAAATGCCACACACGAGAGGATGATCCTCATGGGTGCTCCCTAATGTGCATGTCCTTGTATGGGATAGAGAGAAGACCAACTTTGTGCCGCCAGACAGAGCGTCCCTGACAATAGGTGTCCTTCCCACGATATATGATCGAATTTGAAGGAACCTATAAGGTCTTCTCAGGACATTTTCAATACAAGTTTGAAATAGTTTATTTGTATTTCACCCTGTACGTAACACACTCCTGCACATGTGTAGAGTACAAGTGCATGAAGCCTTACTGACTTGTTTCCATGCTGTAAAATGCTTTGGATCTGGACAGACATGTTCTTTCAGCTTGAGAGTGATTGGATCCCTTTATTGATCTCCAAAAGCTTAAAAGTAATTGAGCAAAGAAAACAGCGAATGGTGGAAATCTGCAATGGAAACAGAATAAATTAGAGATGAAACTGAACAGTATCTGCAAAAGAAATGTTGGCATTTTGGCTTGTGGCCTTGTACCAGGAAGAGGATAATTTTAAAGAATTACTCTGCCAACAATTAACTTTGTTTTCTATTCCAGGTGCTAACTGTGCGTTTCAATGATTTTCTGTTTATTTTTATTCTGATGTTTTCAAATTTCATGTCTAAATCCAAGGGTGATGGATGATGGTTCAAAGTCACAACAACGATATTAAGGATGGGGAGGAATCTGTTAAGTATGTACAAGAAAATTTTCTTATTCAGTATAGGGATACACCTACCAGAAATGGGGCAATACAGGTAGGATAAGTGACTGAGGTGTCGATGGGGGAGCACGTTGGGGCAAGTGACCATAATTCTATTAATTTTAAATTGTTATGGAAACGGAAAGAACTGTTCAAAAAGTTAAAGTTCTGATTTGGAGTAAGGCCCATTTTGATGGCATCAGACAGGAACTTTGAAAAGTTGATTGGGGAGGCTGTTTACTGGTAAAGGGACAATTAGGAAATGGGAGGCTTTTAAGAATGAGATAATGAGAGTTCAGAGGCAGTATGTTCCTGTTAGTGTGAAGGAGAAGGCTGGTAGGTGTAGGGAATGCTGGATGACTAGAGAAAATGAGGCTCTGGTCAAGAAAAAGATGGAGGCATTTATCAAGTATAGACAGATGGCATCAAGTGAATCCCGAGAAGAGTATGAGGGCGGTAGGAGTATTCTTAAGAGGGAAATCAGGAGGGCAAGAAGGGGACATGAGATAGTTTTAGCAAATAGAGTTAAGAAGAATCCAAAGGATTCTACAAATACATTAAGGGCAAAAGAGTAACTAGGGAGAAAACAGGGCCCCTTAAAGATCAACAAGGCCACCTATGTATGGAATCACAGAAGAAAGTCGAGATACTAAATGAATATTTCACTTCAGTATTTACTGTTGAGAAGGACATGGAAGGTAGAGAAGTTGGGAAATAAATAGTGATACCTTGAAAAGTGTCAATATTACAGAGGAGGTGGTGCTGGATACCTTAAAATGCATAAAGTTAGATAAAACCCCAGGAACTGAGCAGGTGTTTCCCAGAACTTTGCGGGAAGTTAGGGAAGAGATTGCTGAGCCCCTTGCTCAAATATTTGTATTATCAACAGCTGCAGAAGTGAGGTGCTGGAAGACTGGAGGTAGGCTAACGTGGTGCCATTATTTAAGAAAGGTTGTAAGGAAAAGCCAGTGATCCTTACATCAGTGGTGGATAAGTTGTTGACGTGTTTCTGAGGGACAGGATTTACATGCATTTGGAAATACAAGGATGGATTAGGGATAGCCTGCATGCTTTTGTGCATGGGAAATCATATCTTACTAACTTGATTGAATTTTTTGAAGAGACAAAGAAGATTGACGAAGGCAGTGTGGTAGACATTGCCTATATGGACTTCAGTAAAATATTTGACAAGGTTCCACATGGTAGACTGACTAGTAAGGTTAGATCAATATGAGGTGTTGCATTTTGGTAAGACAGACCTGGGCAAGGCTTAACCAGTTAATGGTAGGACCCAGGGGAATGTTGCTAGACAAAGAGACCTAGGGGTGCAGTGCATAGCTCCTTAAAAGTGGAGCTGTTAGTAGACAGGGTGGTAAAGAAGGCATTTGACACGCTTGCCTTTATTGGTCATATTGAAGTTGGGAGGTCATGTTGCCATTGTACAGGACATTGGCGAGGCCACTTTTGGAATACTTTTGTACAGTTCTGGTCACCCTTCTATAGGAATGATGTTGTTACACTTGAGAGGGTTCAGAAAAGATTTACAAGGATGTTACCAGGACTGGAGGGTTTGAATTATAGGGACAGGGTGCATAGGCTGGGGTTTCATTCCCTGGAGCGTCAGAGACTGAGGTGTGATCTTATAGAGGTTTATAAAATCATGAGGGGCATGGATAGCGTGAATTTCCAAGGTCTTTTTCCTTGGATGGGAAGCCCAAGACTAGAGGGCATAGGTTTAAGATGAGAGAGGAAAGATTTAAGAAAGACTTGAGATGTAACTTTTTCACGCAGAGGTCGTATGTGTATGGAATGAGCTGCCAGAGGAAGTGATGAATGCGGGTACAATTGCAACACTTAAAAGGCATCTGGATGGGTTTATGAATAGGAAGGAATTAGAGGGCTATGGGCTAAACGCTGGCAAATGGGACCAAGTCAAATGGGGATGTTTGGTTGGATGTGTTGGACCAAAGGGTCTGTTTCCATGCATGACTCTAACCAAATGGACCCAAAATAAAGAGGTTGACTGCATTACAGCAGCCATTACTTTATACCATTTCAAAAATACTTTGATTTCAGGATTGCATTTTGCTGTATTCACATCTGATATGGGAAATGAACACCTGAGATTTTTTTTTTATTTCTTCACTGTTGTGATGTGAGTGTATCATTGCTCATCCTGAAGGTTGTGAATGGAATCTGGGCATCCACACCTGGTCAGAAGTATTCCTCCTGCTATGCTGGACACCTAGAGTACCTACCAGAAGTGAATAGGAAGCTCATTAAGATATCAAAATAGGAGTTTTATGCTGGATGGAGATGCCTTTGGTGAAATTAACCCACCCACTGACCAATTCCCAATGTATTAAACTTGCCCAGGTATTCATGGTACTAATAGTTAGCAAGGGCTTTGCAGGAATCTTGTTTCCTGATTTGTTCTTCTGTATAAGTTAATTGATGCTTTCTCCTTCCACCACCCCCAAAGACTGCTGACCATTTGATTGGTTGTATTTGGAATGTTATCTTTGTTCCTAGCATTCTTGGTGTGTGAGTTTTAGGAATAGCCTTTACTTGTGGTGAACCTGCAACATCCTATTTAATTCATGAGACACCCGGTCTTTCTGCCTTTAGGGCTAGTGGAGGAAGGTGAGGAGCAACGAAGGTCAGAGAGACAGAGTTGGGAGAAGAGAGAAGTGGCGTCGAGGCTCTGAAGCTGTTTTAGAGAATCCGGGTATCCTAACTGTGATCCTTGGAAGAATGTTTGCCTTCAATAAATGTCTTCTGCTGGCTTCAGCCTAAACTATCAATTTGAAAGGAAGCCTCTCTGTGGTGTTATAATTCCCTGCTTTTACCAATGCTCCTATCCCACGCACAAAAGAGGCATGTAGCCAATTATTGGTTTTTAGTTGATAGATTAATTGAATGCCAAAGTAGTGCCTTTTGGTGCTTTTGTTTGTCAAATCAAAGGCAATGAAAGTTCTTTATCAGTGAGACACTGACTCCCTTTGGGAAAGCCAAATTCTACTTTTGTTAAACCTGGTTGTGTTTAAAAAGAAGGTGCTCTATCAGTGAGTTATTGTTTTCATTAAGCTATGAAATACACATAATTCAGCAGGACTAAAGGAGCCAGTTTTCTGATGGAGTATCTCCCAGGAAAGCCCGGAGAAATCTGATCTGGTGTTTCTCTGCCATGTCACTCATGTAAGTCTGCATGCTCCATTTCACAGGCTGCCATGGCACAGATGCCTTATCGTCTATTTCATACCCATTGATCAGGGCTGTATGAGAGCAACCTCTCTGTACCAAAAGAAATCAAAACAACCTTCACCATGAAAGCTGATAGTGCAAACCTTGAGAATGGCTTGTATGCTTCTAAGTTACTAATTTTAACAAGAAGGCAGACAGAGTTAGTGATGAGATGGCTCAAAAAACTGACTGCACTCAAAGGCATTCACACCCCGCAACCATTAATTTAACTACAGCCTTGTGTGTAGCCTGCAGAGCTCTGTTACTCATTGTCTGTCAGTCTGTAAGGATAGGGTAGGACATTGGCATTTAAAGGCAATCAGCTCCACTAAAAGGGAAGGAACACCCTGATGGGGATGCTGGGAAATATATTTTTCCATTAGTGGAAAGGCTGAAACACTGCTGAGACTGTCTTGGAGGCTTTTATACTGGGAGGGGTATTCTTTTCCCCCTCATAGGGCAGGAAGCTTTCTAGGCATCAAATGTATTGGCAATGGGTACTGGTGACAGACTATATTCAAGACAGGAGCCCAACATCCAGATCATGGTTGCAATGCAGGAGGTGTTTCAATGATCTGATTCGAGTCTTTAAGGAATGCATATTACTTTCTTCATCCCTGCTCAAACCTCCACCAAATACATCTGTATTAATCAAAAGGTTCAGAACACTCATGAGAGTTCTCCCATGCCTGCGTTCACTTTCCTACCATCACTGTACCATACTTCATTTCATCTCATTCTCCTTAGACTGACACACACTCGACGACTGCAGCCCTCATTTGTAGAGTAAAGGCTAAGCCTTGGTGCAAGGTATCAGTGATTGCATGCACATCCTTCTGTGAGCAGGCTATGCTAATTCTGCTTCAACTGAGCTTCCACTGAAAGCAGCTGGAAGCTGCTGCCTATTGCTCCATCTGAGAGATTGGCCATCAGACATTACATCATCGTTGGGTTTACAATTGTGCACATGGAGTTGGCCAGTGCCTCCACGCTGGGGAGGATGGGCTCCAAGCTGTGCACAGGGATCTGTGCCAAGTTGGTGCTGTACTCCTCCGCGCTCCCTGATGTCAATCACAAGGTTCCTGGCAGGCTTTCCAACATATCAAGCATTTCACTGTAAATACACATCAGCGTCCTTCTGAATACTGCTCCCATGAGTTCCTTACCTGCGTCTGTTGTAGCAGAACTCGCATGTGACCTCACCCTTTGAGTGAGCTAGCTCTTGTGCTTTACTTGCCGCATGGCCTGGTTGCAGCTGATTTGTGCCAATGTCTTACCGTGTGCAAAATCTATTTCAGTGCTTTTCTCTAAATCTAGACACAGCATCCATATCTGAACTGCTGGTTTTAAAGCAAATTTGTGTGACTGTGAATGGTTGGAAAGGAGTTTGTGGATGATGCAAAAACATCATCCACAAGTGGTGAGGATGAGAAAGAGTTCTGCTATTGCCAAATTAAGAGAATGGGCAAAAAACTTGACAGATGGAGTATAATGTGAGGGAAATGTGAGGTTATGGAGGAAGAATAAAGGAGCTGTTTATTAGTATAAATGGAGAAAGACTGTAGAATGCTACAGAACAGAGGGCTTTGAGAATCCTTGTCCATGAATCACGAAAAGCTAGTATTCAAGTTCAGTGCATCATAGGGAAAGCAAAAATAATGCTGGTCTTTATTTCAAAGGGAATGGAGAAATAAAATGGGGAGGTTTTGTGAAAATAATACAAGGTTTGAGTTGGAACACAGTTGGAAAATGAACAGTTCTGGATCTGAATATAAGGAATGATAGAGTCATGGAGTTACAGAATTATAGTTAAGACTTTAACTTCCCCAACATTGACTGGAAATGCTATAACTCTAGTACGTCGGATGGATCGGTTTTTGTCCAATGTGTGCAGGAGGGTTTCCTGACACAGTATGTCGAAGGGCCGACAAGAGGGGGGGGGCCACACTGGATCTGGTACTTGGTAATGAACCAGGCCAGGTGTTTGATTTAGTGGTAGGTGAGCACTTTGGAGAGAGTGACCATAATTCGGTTACGTTTAGTTTAGTGATGGAAAGGGATAGGAACATGTCACTGGGCAAGAGTTATTGATGGGGGAAGGCCAATTATAATGCAATTAGGCAAGACTTAGGAGGGATAGAATGGGGTAGCAAAATGCAGGGGATGGGGACAATCGAAATGTGGAGCTGGTTTAAGGAACAGATATTGCGTGTCCTTGATAGCTATGTCCCTGTCAGGCAGGGAGGAAGTGATAAGGTAAGGGAACCTTGGTTTACAAAAGAAATTGTATCTCTTGTTAAGCGGAAGAGGGAGGCTTATGTGACATTGAGACGAGATGGTTCAGATGAGGCGATGGAGAGTTACAGATTAGCTAGGAAGGATTTAAAGAGAGAGTTAAGAAGAGCAAGGAGGGGACATGAGCAGTCATTAGCAGGTAGAATAAAAGAGAACCCTAAAGCTTTCTATAGGTATGTGGGGAATAAAAGGATGACTAGGGTAAGAATAGGGCCAGTCAAAGACAGAAGTGGGAAGTTGTGTGTGGACCCTGTGGAGATCGGAGAGGTGCTAAACAAATATTTCTCATCTGTTTTCACTCAGGAAAAGGAGAATATTGTAGAGGAGAAAACTGAGATACGGGCTATTAGATTTGAAAGGATTGAGGTTAGTAAGGAGGAGGTGTTATCAATTCTAGAAGGTGTGAAGGTAGATAAATCCACTGGGCCGGATGGGATTTTTCCGAGGATTCTCTGGGAAGCTAGGGAGGAGATGGCGGAGCCTTTGGCCTTGATCTTTGAGTCGTCATTGTCTACAGGTTTAGTACCAGAGGGCTGGAGGATTGCAAATGTTGTGCCCTTGTTCAAGAAGGGCAGTAGAGATGACCCAGGTAATTATAGACCAGTGAGCCTTACATCTGTTGTAGGAAAAGTTTTGGAAAGGATTATAAGAGATAGGATTTACAATCATCTAGCAAGCAACAATTTGATTGGAGATAGTCAACATGGATTCGTTAAGGGCAGGTCGTGTCTCACAAACCTCATTGAGTTTTTTGAGAAGGTGACCAAGCATGTGGATGAGGGTAGGGCAGTTGACGTGGTGTACATGGACTTCAGTAAAGCCTTTGATAAGATTCCACATGGTAGGCTATTGGAGAAAATGCGGAGGCATGGGATTGAGGGAGATTTAGCAGTTTGGATTAGAAACTGGCTTTCTGAAAGAAGCCAAAGAGTGGTGGTTGATGGAAAATATTCAGCCTGGAGTCCGGTTACTAGTGGTGTGCCACAAGGATCTGTTTTGGGACCACTGCTGTTTGTCATTTTTATAAATGACTTGGACGCAGACATAGGTGGATGGGTTAGTAAGTTTGCAGATGACACTATAGTCGATGGAGTGGTGTACAGTGTGGAAGAATGTTGCAGGTTGCAGGGAGACTTGGATAAACTGCAGAATTGGGCTGAAAGGTGGCAAATGGAGTTCAATGCAGATAAATGTGAGGTGATGCACTTTGGGAAGAATAATAGGAAGGCAGAATACTGGGTCAATGGAAAGATTCTTGGTAGTGTGGATGTGCAGAGGGATCTCGGTGTGCAGGTACATAGATCACTGAAAGTTGCCACCCAGGTTGATAGGCCCGAAACGTCAAGTTTTCCTGCTCCTATGATGCTGCTTGACCTGCTGTGTTCATCCAGCCCCATGCTTGTTGACCCAGGTTGATAGTGCTGTTAAGAAGGCATACAGTGTGTTAGGTTTCGTTGGTAGAGGGAATGAGTTCCGGAGCCGTGATGTCATGCTGCAACTGTACAAAATGCTAGTGCGGCCTCACTTGGAATATTGCGTACAGTTCTGGTCGCCCCATTACAGGAAGGATGCGGAAGCATTGGAAAAGGTGCAGAGGAGATTTACCAGGATGTTGCCTGGTCTGGAGCGAAAGGCTGAGGGACTTGGGTCTGTTCTCATTGGAGAGAAAAAGGCTAAGAGGGGATTTAATAGAGACATACAAAATGATCAGAGGATTAGATGGGGTGGACAGTGAGAGTCTTTTTCCTAGGATGATGACGTCAGCTAGTACGAGGGGGCATAGCTGCAAATTGAGGGGTGATAGATTTAAGACAGATGTCAGAGGCAGGTTCTTTACTCAGAGTGGTAAGGGCGTGGAATGCCCTGCCTGCCAATGTAGTTAACTCAGCCACATTAGGGGCATTTAAACAGTCCTTGGATAAGCATATGGATGATGATGGGATAGTGTAGGGGGATGGGCTTAGATTAGTTCACAGGTCAGCGCAACATCGAGGGCTGAAGGGCCTGTTCTGCGCTGTATTGTTCTATAGAGTAATACAACATTGAAACTGGCCCTTCAGCCAGTCTATGCTGACTATGGTGCCCACTTTATATGTCAACTTTGGAGGCAGTCTGGAGAAGGTTTGCTAGACTGATCCCAGGTATGGGGAGCTTGACTAACGAGGAGAAGTTGAGTAGTTTGGGCCTGTACTCATTGGAATTTAGAAAAATTGAAAGGCAACCTCATTGAAACACACAAAATTCTTAGGGGACTTGATAGGGTAGATGCACAAAGGTTATTTCTCCTTCTGGGATAGTCACACGAGGGCATAATATCAGAACAACAGGTTGCACATTTAAGACAGAGATGAATGGGATCTTCTTCTCTCAAAAGGCAGTGAATCTATGGAATTCTTTACTACAGAGAGTAAATCATAAGACAACTCCCTTGTTACAGCGACAAATCTCATGAGCATTTGCTGTATCACCTCTGACGGGAGTGTATCTTGCTTAAGTGTCAAGACCAAAACTTCAAATGGTATTGAGTGTGGTCTCACCAAAGCCCTGTACAATTGTAGGGCAACTCTTCAATCCTGAATTCTAACCACCTTGCAATAAAGGCTAATATACAGTTTGGCTTCCAAATTATTCTGCAAACTAACTTTTGTATTGATATGAACATGGTGCAGGAGTAGGCAATTTTGGCCTGTCAAGCCTGCTCTGTCATTTAAGAAGAGCATGGCTGATCTGATTGACAACTTTTTACCCTTTGCTTACTAAAAATTTATCCCCTTCTGCCACTTTGACCATCAATATTAACAAACATAATGCCTCGAGAAAAGTATTCTGCTTTCCCCTTCTTATGAGAAAATGAATAATCTCATGCTTCCCTGCATTATACTCCATCTGTTATCTTGGTGCCCATTCACTTAATCCATCTGTAGCTCTGTGCAATCTTTCTGTGTCTTCCTTACAGCTTATGTTTCCACATTGCTTTGTGACATCAGCAAACTTATATGCAATCTGTCATTAAAATAAATTGTAAATAACTAATTTGTAATTTTTTTACTACTTTTTTTTTAATGACTATTCCCTGCATTGACCTTCCTCACTGATGCACATTAATTCTTATACTTTCTGTCCATTCTTGACCCACTCTGTCTTTGTCCATAATGATGCACTGTCCTGTTGTCTTTAACCTTGAGTCCTATCCACAGCCCTAGCTGTACTCCTCAAATCTGTATCCAATGCAATTATTAGCCTAGATTTTCAGGGCCCGGATTACACTAGAACAATGATGGACTGTCGAGAGAAGATAATGGTGATGTCATACATCCGCAAGTCCTGCCTCTATTTTCCAGCTCATACATTTTCCTGAAACCTGTGAAATCAGTTGCACTCCTGAACAGGTCAATTATCTTCATAAAGACTTCATCAGTTAAGACTCCTATGCTGCCTCCACAAAATATTTGAACCTTAGGCAGTTTACTGGTGGAGGCTGGTTTCTGACACAGAAGGAGCCCTGTTCTCCATCCGCATGGTGAAAATCCACTTTTTTTATTTCAAAAATATATTTCAAAATTTATTCATAAGGAATTCTTTGTACATATACATTGTCACAAATGCAGTTTGGCTCTGTACAGTTGCATATCAAGTAAACAAGCTGACCATTGGACGTTGACTCTATCCAAAATAAAACCAAAGACCTCTCTTATACACACAATACCAACATGTCAACATGTTTGAAGCACTAGGAGGGTCTGAATAACTGAACGAATCCCCATTTACCTTCTGCATGGTGAAAATCCACCCTCTAGAGAGTGTTCTGGCTGGCACCTCCAGCATTAAGTGAACATTAAAAGATAACCAACCCTTTTAGGGGTGAACTTCACTTTAGGTAATGCTTGAAATCAGTGTCAGCGCTTACCCCAAAATAACTGTTCACTGTTGGGAGACTGTGTTAGTTGAAATCACCTAAATTCTGCTCAGCCTCACTAATGAATACTTAATAGCACATTAAATAATAAATTGTTATTTAACAAGGCTTTGAGTAATCATTCCTAGAGTTGCTTTTGCTTCCTTTACCAAAGCAGCATGTTGTGCTAACTATAGGTTAAACCAAGCTTTCAGGTTCAGATCCCATTTTGACACATCTTTACCTCCTTGGTACATAAAGTATTCAGGCCAAAATCAATACTTTAGCTTTAGAAAGGCTATATTCCATTGGATTTCCGATGATGAAATCAGGTTATTATGGAATCAAACCTAACAATACAAATTGAGGATACGGGCCCTTTAAGGATAAGCATTGAAAATTGGTTTTAAAAGATTACTTTAATGCTAATTATAAAAGCAACTTTGATTTTATCAGGGCTCCACCATGGAATTATTTGATAAATTCAATGTCATTCAGAACATTCCTTTGGCAATTTAGTCATATTTTGAATATGAAGGCTTGCATATTCAATGTTCCTTTGTTTTAAATGTATTGTATAAATCTTACCAAAAGAAATTATCGACACTTCAAGTACCAGAGAGAATAAAAGTATGTGCATTACATTACGTTTTCCTGTCTGCAATTAATCATGGGGAGCAGTAAGTCTCCTGGACGTGGTTACAAGGGCCCAGTGGAATTAATGTTTGAGATGGCACTTTAAACTATTAAAAAAAAAGATGAAGGACCAAAGCCTATATTACATGATTAAGATTGAAAAGAGTTGGAACTAGAGAAGTTGAGAAAAGTGAACAATAAAAACTTATGTGTTCAGAAATATGTGCTGAATACTGAGATTATGTAATAGTAAAAGCTTTCATTCAAAACCATCTCTTTGTCACTTTTTAGAACTAAACCAAATGTGTTATTGTGTTGCTGCTACGCCTTTCTCTGGAAATTTAAGATGATATTCAGAACCAAACAAGTATTTGTCCAAATCAAGTATTTAGACGCCTGTTATAGAGACTCCTACCTTGACATTAGAGGGAATGATCTAACAAAAGGTCATTGACTTGAAACATCAACTCTTCATTTCTCTCCACAGATGCTGCCTGACCTGCTGACTACTTCCAACATTTCCTGGATGTCTTTCAGATATACAACATTTGCTGTATTTTTCTTTTCTGTTAGATCTGCTTTCCAAGCATTTCTGGTCCCTTTGAGCAGATTGAGGACCATCTGTAGATGAGGGGAATTTTTTTTATTCATTACATTGTTATGATCTGGCACAAAAGTCCTTCCTCTTTTCATTGGGGATCTGGAGTGGAGGGTGTTACATGCAGCAGTCCTGTATAACAGCAGATTGTGATGTTTCACAGACTCCCAGGCTAACTGTTTATTTTGTGGTGCTGTGGAGTCTGTGGACTGTATGTATATTGGTTGTGGGTCTTTGCACTCCCCTTTTAGTGATTTAGGAAATCTTATGTTGTGTTTTTAGTTGCAGTTCAGTCCTAAGGTCCTGATATTTGGGCACATGGTGTGGAGGGGTGTGGGCAGCTCAGAGTATCTCCTCATGGGTCTGCTCCTGGGTCTGGCCAGGCTGGCTATAAACAGGTCCAGGCATCAGGTTATGGAGGGGGTCATCACTGCCCACTGCCTGCCCATACGTTTGAACTTGGGTATCATTGGAAAGGTAGCATGCAGTGTCCAATGCTCTTGACACCTTTAGAGAGAGGTGGGCATCACGGGTGACACAGTACTTTATTTCCCCCTCCAATTCAATTTTGATTTCATCCCCAGCCTCTCTCCCTAAGCCCCCATCTTGCTTTTTAATGCTAGCATTTCCCTTAACACTTTTTGCTTGCAAATATTCAGTTGGTCTCACAGATATTTTCTTGGTAGTGGAATATTCTGTCTGACAGGGTGATACTTTGATAGAAATGTGCACATTTATTTGTTCATTGAGTGAGGGCATCACTGGCTAGGCCAGCATTTATTGCCCATCCCTAATCACCCAGATGGCAGTTAAGAATCAACCACATTGCCATAGGTTTGCAGTCACATATAGGCCAGACTACATAAAGGTGGCAGATTTCTTTCCTTAAAGTACATTAATGAACTAAATATATTTTTTTTACCAGCGGTGGTTGCACTAGTCTAGCTTTCTATTGAATTCAATAATTGAATTCAGGGAGAGGCAATGGCCTAGTGGTAGTATTGCTGGACTGTTAATCCAGAGACCCAGATAGCATTCCGGGGACCTGGGTTTGAATCCTGTCATGGCAGATGGTGGAATTTGACTTCAATAAATACCTGGAATTAAGAATCTAGCGATGACCGTGAATACATTATCGATTATTGGAAAATCTTTTAGGGAAGAAAACTGCCATCCTTGCCTGGTCTGGCCTACATGTGACTCCAGACCCTCAGCGATTTGGTTGACTCTTAACTGCCCTTTCGGCAATTAGGAATGGGCAATAAATGCCAGCGATGCCCTTGTCCCGTGAACGAATAAAAAAAAAATTCAATTCAAGTTTGATTTGAACCTATGTCCTCAGAACATTCGTCTGCGAGTTCTGGATTACCACTCTAGTGATATTACCACAATTCCGTCACTTCCCTAAAAGAAACTTAAATGATACTTCAAAAGGAAATGTTTGCAGGAATTATGGAGAAAAGGCAGGGGAGTGGAACTAACTGCATAAAAGAGTCAGAACAAGTACAATGGACTAAATGGTCTCCATCTGTTTTGTAAGATTCAATGTTATGGTTTCAAGATGATGAATATTCAACTTTTTATCAAAGGATGTCACCTTGCCTAATATTCTGTTTTCGTTATAGCTCAGTCAAAATCGCGGTACATATCTACCGAAATAAGTCCTATAATTAGACGATAGAAAGGAGCTTTAAAATATAACTCCAACTGTAGAAGAATAGAATTAATGAGAACCATTGAGAAAGCTGATATTTTCTTGACAAGGATTTTTAAAGACAATTGATGCTGCAAGTCAACTAAACATACAACTTATTTCAAATATAATGTTGGGCAAGCAATTGAAAGAAATGGCTTTACAACCTTTGCACTAAATTGGCAGTTCATATAATTTGCTAAAATTAAATCTTAAAAAGAGAATGGTAAAGTTGAAAAACTTTTCATTCATGTAAGCATTCAGTCAGTAATTGATTCCAGCATCTGAAGAGACTCCATTTTGCTAGCGAGGTTAATATAGCCATTCAGAAGTTTATTGTTGGCACAGACTATTATTCTGCAACATCTAAAATGGTTATTTTCTATTGATGACATTTGCTGGAAAAAAACACTGTTCCGACAGTACATTCATTGCAGTAGTTATGAAGAATATTACAAAGATTGTGTACACTGAGTTCTCTTCAATTCACTAAATCTTACTACCGCATATACAATTAAAACTGACCATGTATGAATGAATACTAGAACTTCAGATGAACACTGGTTCATGTGTTTGTTGTTATCTTAAAAATCAATATTGTTAATTTCTTAAAGTTTATTTATGGGATGTGTTTTTAAATGAGATAATTAAAACACTGCTTTGCAAACATGCTTAAGTATATGTACATATATTCTGTGAACGTACGTGAAATAGGTATCTTGAATACATATGAAACACATCAACATTTGCAAACCTATCTTATCAGGTTTTCAGATGTCTAATAGTAATTACAAAGTGGGGCTCTATGCTAAGGAATCAATATAATTGTACCAGCAAGTAAAATAATTTCATAAAGAAAATGTATAAATGCACTAAAAAGAGGATTCTCACTCTGCAGTACTTCACAGAGAATCTGTTGTAAGGAGATCGCTTTTTTTCTGCTCTAGGTTTTACTGCTTCAGATTTTCTGACTATACACAATTGGTTTTAATGAAATTTTAATGAGTTATATTAAATTCTTTTACCAATATTTTTGAGAAATGTGCTTAATTGAAGATTATTCTGATTATCTTTTGCCATTACATTCTGTTGTAAAGCAAATCTCTTGCATTATAACAATGTTAAAGAAAAGCTGATAAAAGAATTGCAAAGTCACATTTGGGATTTTAAAATGAATTTGCAACAGATCACATTTCTCTGTTATGTGCAGTTTCTGCAGTAGCACTGTTATAATTTCAGATTGAAATATGTTTACTTTACACAGGCTCAAGGAGAATGACAAAAATATTTTGCAAGTAAGGGGCAACTTATTTTAAGAACAGATTTTAGATTGTCTTATAGCAAATATGATTATCTGCAACCTCTTGAATTTTTGATATATTCTTTTCCTTTATAGTCATTTCTTCCATTTTGTGAATGTTTGTATGAAAGCTGAACATGTAAATTTAGAACTATTTCCATTGTTCGTATTAAAACAGTGAAGCATGCCCTTCTGTCTGACAGCACAGCGTATTTTAATTTTCAACTTACGTGAAGTGAATTACTAAAAGTTTAACAGACCCTACAAGTTTATTAACAAAACAGCAATTTGAAATGCATAATAAGGTTTTAGTGTTCAGATGCCAGTGAAATTTCACAATCTCCACTCTTATATATGAGTTGGAATGCAGGGTTGACAGTGAATATTTTTAGGTGCTGTCTCATGCTGTGGTCTTTCTACATCAAATGTTTAAAAACTCACTGCGCGAATGCTGTATTTTTAAACTTTAATTATATACTCCTCTTCCAGAAGTACTTCCCTCATTCTCCTCTACTTTATGAATATGCACATCCACAATTATACATAACTTATGAAGCCTTGATAATAATTCACTTTGGTCGCACAGTTTTCTTGGGAGTAGTATGTTGATAAAACTTCATTTTGTGGCTTGACTGGGAGAATGTAACAAATCCTTAATGATCACACACTAAAACTTCAATTGCATACAGAATGATCACACAGTGATTTGCTGTATGTTTTGTCATTGGTTTTCTCATTAACACGTCAGTTGTGACACAATTAACTGTTTATTAATATATCCTGTCATCAAAAAAAAATCAAGGATGTATACTTTAGGCTGGCACCTTATTTGTTCAATGAAGGAAGTGATTTAATTTGGTTTGAATCAGTTCCAAAATTTCAACACAGTTCAATTAATTAATAAAGTCTGTTCAAAATCTTGGAGATGCCACTGTCACCTTCCGTTTCCCGACAAAAAGAGCTACTTGTCTCTCCACATTTTGATCCCGCAGTGTTAAAGGGGTGAGCATATAAACTTTGTTAAATGCATCTCTCACATACTAGTCAAGTAAATAAAGTCATTTATTGTCATGGGGCTGCCTTGTTTTATTAGAATTCCATTGGCAAGTAAAGAGAGAAATTGCAAGGCAAGATAGTTAAGTGGTGTACATAGTCTTAAAGCCAATTGCAATAAAGTTAGAATTCCTGCTGTTACCTTTAGTAATTCAGACTCTAGAATTGGAGTAGATTTTTTTTCTCTCTCAGGTTTAATGCCTAAGGCTCTTGGGGGGGTGGGGGGTGGAGTTTAACTCATTTGCTATAATTTGGTTGAATTTATTAAGACGTGTTAAATTGCAGCACATGGAATCAGACGTGGTATAATTGTGCTTTTGTATATAAGATGTATCTAGAAACAGTTCAGAGGATGACAAGCAAAACTGAAGCACAGTCGTGCAATCAACACGTCAGGACAACTTCGGAAGCAAGAGACTTTTAACTGTTTGCAGATCGCAGCGAATTGTTCCATTTCTGAGAAATGGGTTTCTTTTTCTGCGCGTATTTTTTTTTTGTTAAATCTCACATTGTCTTAGTCTAATTCTGAAGGGCTATCTCGTACTATTTGTGGTTCGCACCAATTCAGGGTGAAGGTGGATTTGCTCTACCTAGTTTCCTTGATGACACGAGAAAGCAATGTTGCCTGTCGTTTCTTCACAATACCAATGGAGTAACCGCTGGAAACGTAGAGCTGCGCTCATGAACGTGACAATGATGCAGAACAAAAGCGGCTAGGTCTGTGACGATTGAAAATATTCAATACAGGACAGTGTGAAAAAGTATGCACTGTTAAATCTAGCTAATCTAAGCAATATCGTCATCATTTTCAGGCTAGTAATTATTGTACAAAATATTTCGATAGTGTGGTTCTAAATAGGTTTTCTGTTTCTTGAAAATTAAAAGAAAAAGATCGCATTTGTTCCAAGCAAATACATGCTGCATCATGTCGAAATCAAACAGGCTGTCCACGGTTAGGTACTATTACGTTTGTCAGCAGATGTTTAGAACAAACAAGTGTAATCCTTAAGTAAATGCTGAATGTCTATAATTATCATCGTCAGTGTAAAGCATCATTAACTATGTCGTCAGTACCCCTTCAGTCATGGGATTTCATTCAGCTGTCTGTATGTCATCTTGGAAGCCGCCTTGATGCTGTTCATTAGAATGTAAGAATGATTAAGTCTACTTTGTACCGAAGATGGAAAATGGCGTGAACTTGACACCAAAAATGCAGTATGATGGTGTTTGCACTCCCAAATTTTATCTGGTTTAACCATAAATAATTTAAGCTTTCACCTTTCAGTGAGAATCAACATATTTAATTGTGTATAAGCCTAATAGGATCTAATATTGATCTGATCATTTATTTATTATTGCTAAAGTATATTATTTTGTGATATGCAGATTGTGGGCATTAATGCAGCATTCCTCTCAGTCCCCTACAAATCAACCCAGACTAAAACTGCATGGTTAGTTTAGGAGACATATACCTGCAATGCGTGTTGCTATAAATAAATATAACAGAGTACAAAGTTTGGCTTGAGTTCTATCCTTCTCTGGTTTGCTGGAATAGAACCATTGCTTTAATCATAGCAAAAAGTTCAGCATAAATTAGTGTCCTATAACTTCCACATCCAAGAACAGAAGAACCATCATAACGTGATGAATATTATTAATTGACACCTGTATCACGAACTATAATTATTGACCACATAATTGCAACTGAAAATTGTGAACGTAAATGAAGTTTTTTTTCAGAAAAAATAATCACAAATGTTGTTCCAGATGGATTATTTTTTAAAATATTAGTTCCATTGTTTGTTAGTCATGGAATCATTCAGAATCTTAGGAGGACATTCTGCCCACCAAGTATATACTAGTTATTTGAAAGAGCTAGACAATTAATTCTACATCCCTGCTTTTTGTACACAGCCCTAGAGTATTTGATTTTCAAAAGAGTGGGAGGAAATATATGTTTTATTTTTTGCAACTCTCCTCAATGGATTCTATTTCTGGATGGGAATCCAGTAATATCTGGAGGATTATCTGGTCTGACTTATCTTCATGCTTCTATAAAAAGTTTTGTTGTCTCCTATTTCTCATCTATGTGCTGCCTCCCAACAACATCATCCAAAGTTATGTCTAAGTTCCTCATGTATGCTAATGATATCCAGGACTACCTTATCAACATCTCCTTTGATTCTAAATTTGCCATGTTGTTTGTCTTGACACCCTTCACTGGATGACCAAAATGTCATCCAATGAAGCACTGGGAAGACTGAATCTTGGTCTTCACAAACAGATGTATTGAATACAAAAGCAAAGAAATTATGATGGACCTGGATAAAGTTCTACAGTTAGAGGGTGTAACTGATGGTTTATGTCCAGTGCTGGTTACTATTCTTCAGGAAAGACGGGATGGATTTTGAGAGGACGTAGAGGAGATCCACCAGAATTGTTCCAGAGATTTTAGTTAGAACACTTATTTGGATTCGTTCTTTTTGGAACAAGAGACTGAGATCGATCTGACAGGGGTCATCAAGACTGTGAAAGGGCAATGAATGAAGGCACAGTAAAGCTGATTCTATTAGATGTATTAGATGCATAAGGACTGGGAGACACAGATTTAAGGTTTTTGGCAAGAGGAGCAGGGGAATTTTGTTTTAATGTAGTGAATAGTAATGATTTGAAATCTGCTGTCTATGAGGGTGGTGGAAATGGGACATCAACTGTTCAAAATTGGAGGGACACCTGAGGTAAATAGACATATAAATCTAAGGGGTATACAGTTGGGGCAGGGGAAAACAAGACTGATTAGATTTCTCTGCAGACAGCCAACATTGACTGAATGGTATGAATGGCTTCTTTATGTGCCATAACAACACAATGTCTTTGATTCCCCCTTGTTCGTTAGACACAAAATCCCTCCTTTCTCCTTGTTACTGTCTCATTCTGAACCAGATTTGCACCACTTGGTGTCTAATTTGAACCCTAGATAAAATTCCAACCTCATATCCTCTGTATCTCCAAACTGCTATATTTCACCTCCATAACATAAACTGTCTTCACCTGTGCCTTGGCTACTTTCTGTTGAAACCCTCAGCCATTCTTCTGGTACCTCTGAACTATCCTAAATCTTTGGTAAGTTAAAACACTGTAGGCTATATCCTATCTCACACCAAGTCCTATTCACCAAGCACCAATTTACTCATTGGTTTTCCATTCAGCAACACACTGATTCCAACCCTCTATTCAAATTCTTCCATTGCCTTGTCCCTCTTTATCTCTATAATCTCCTCTAACCATACACTCTCCAAGGTCTCTTCATTCCTCCAAATTTGGCCTCTCATGTATCCCTGATTTCCTTAATTATCATTGTGGCCATGCCTACAGTTGTTTAGGGTTGAATCCTGTAATTTTCTAACTAAATGTCTCCATCTTTTTCTTCTCTTTTAAGATAGTCTTTCTTGGTCAAGCTTTTGGTCACTTATCCTGATACTTCCTGTTATGACATAGTGTCTTGTTTTCAGATTCTCAACTTTTGCAGTGCGGAAGGAGGCCATTTGGCCCATCATGTATGCACCAGCACTCTAGGGATTTTAACTTAATGCCAATCTCCTACCTTTATCTCAGTCTCGTACATTATTTGCTTTCAAATAATCATCTAATGTCTTCTTGAATGCCTCAATTGAGTGTTGGGCAATGTGTTTGTGCTAATAAGCACTTGCTATGTGATTTTGTATATATCTTGCCTTACATTTCTACTCCTTTGCAAAATACTTTGACACTGTATTTTCTGGTTCATGATCTATTTAGAAGTGGCAACAGTTTCTCCCTATCCACTCCTACTACAATCCCCATGACTTTGAAAACTTCAATTATACCTGATAAGCTCTTTGGGATATTTTGCAATGTTAAGGCATTTGTTTCAATGTGAATTGTTACTGTTATGTATCCGTTTCCCTTCTGAAAGGTACAATTAAATTCTGGTTCCACCACTCATTTAGTGCATTTCAGATAATACTAAATTGTTGTGCAGTGAAAATTCTCATCAACTGTCCTCCAATTTTTCTGATCAGTTTTCTCCATATTGTTTGTTTGGTGTATATGGCTCCTAATGACCCAGTTCCTCTGTTAGACAGGATGTTAGATAGGCTGGAACCATAATCATTTGACTGTTTTGAGACATTCAAATGTGAAGTGACAAAATTTGGATTTCTGAAGGAGGTGGGAGAGGATGGTCTATCTTGCTTTTCCGACTACAGGAAATGAGGTGAGGTCCAGTTTGCAGATCAGCAGAGAACTTTAACAGTGATCTCTCAAGATAGAAGCAATTGGATCACAGTGCAACACATTTAATAACCAACACTTGGAAAGAATTCTGTTGATTTTTTTTAAAACCAAGCAACATGTTTAGATTCTGCTATGTTGTTTGTTTGAGTCTGTAAATAAAAAATGGTAACTTGTGGCCTTTTCACTACAATGCAGCACTGTCTGTGAAGATTGAATTTATTTATAATTTTTTAAATTTATGACAGGATTGGGACATGAAAAAATTGAATTGCTTGTTTGTTTAAGAAATCTATTAAAATCCTCCAACAACAAAAATACTGTGTTGGTATAGAAAAAGCAATTGTGCTTAGATACTCTCAGACTTCTTAGAAATTTCAAGTCTATGGGTAACATCACAGATACTTAGATATATAAGCAGTTAAACATTTATTTAGAAGCAAAACACCTACAAAAACATCAAATAATGTGAATAATCTCAGCCTTCTTTAACAAAGCTAATGATCATTAAATCGCTACATATGGTTAACAGTGAAAAATCAGGACAATTCTCTGCATTGGAAAGATCAAAATTTCAATTTCACAATTTTGAAAGGGCTGATTAAGGTGGATGGCAGTAAATTATTTAACTTGTAGCATGTGCATAGAACAAGAAGGTAAAGTTTTAAAAAAAAGACCAGCAAACAAGGCTCAAATGAAGTGAGACGTAAGGTCTTGCCCTTTTCACTGAATAGCGGCAATATAGAATAATCTAGCACATAAGGCACCATAATGCTGTATCGATTTAGATCATTTTTGAAAAGCCAGAAAAGTGTCTATTTGTGAATGGTTTGAAAATTACAAATAGTAACAGACATTATTAACACTGCATGGAACATGATTGTGACGAATCAGGACAGGCAATGCAATAACAGGAGATAGGGATATTCTGATGTTGTGTTTAGTTTAGCTCTTGGAGGAACACATTTGCTGACATTTTCCACTAGGGATTAAATGCGTTGGATCAGGTAAATTTGGCAAACTTACACAATTTGAGGGGTACGTGAAGGAATTCCTTCATGTGAAGGGTTAGGTTGCTATGTCAAATGATCATTTTCTTGTTCTGTGATTTGTGAAATGTGCTAATTCAGAATAAATCCAATGGTTTACTCATGGACAGAAAATCAAACAGCATGCCTGAGTCATATTAAACCAAACCCGTATGACTGGTTTTGGACCAAGCTGAATATTATAAAAGTAGCATTACTAAGAAAATTAACAGTGTCAACAAGGATTGTTGTATTTTGTTAATGTGGGGCACACGACTGAAAATCAGAAGTACTTTTCATTGTAAGTGCAGAATTTTGAAAACCTTATGTGCATTTGATATTTGCATAACCTAGTTTACAACAATATCTGCAATACCAATTTTCAAATGTGATTGTAGTTTATAGTAAGGCTAGTCCTTTCTATTCAAGCTGACATGAAAAGTTTCTCAAGGGAAATTAGGGATAGGCAACAAATGCTGGTCCTGCCAGCAACACCCACATTCCCCAAACATTAATAAAACAGATATAATTAATCATCTGACTTCAGCATTTAAAAGAAGTAATATGATGACTGATTACTTCAAGAGATCAGGATTGTTATTTAACACATTGAGTTAGCATTATCAAGATATTTGTTTTCATGCCTTGAATTTCAGATTATTCTAAAAAATTTGTTCAATGTAATCTGAGGAAAAATGAAATGTTGTTGATGTTGAAGTGGTGGTATTCTATAGCAAACGTTGCATCTATTCTGATCATTTTTAAGCAGGTCAACACCATTCAGGGCAAAGCAGTCCCCTTGATTGGCACCACAACATCAAGCAACCACTCCCTTCACCACTGATGCCCAGTGGCAGCATGTGTACTAAAGTGCATTGCAGAAATTCAAGGCTCCTTAGACAGCACCTTCCAAACACATGACCACTCCCATTTAGAAGGACAAGGCAGCAAATAGCTGGGGGCAGCACCACCTGCAAGTTCCCCTCCAAGCCACTCACCATCCTGACTTGGAAATATATCACTGTTCCTTAACTATTGCTGGTTCAAAATCCTGGAACTACCTCTGTAAGGACATTATGGGTGAAGTTACAGTGTAGGGACAGTAGCGGTTCAAGAAGCTAACTAACCATCACCTTCTCAAGGGCAACTAGGAAAGGGCAACAAATGCTGGTGAGTCAGCAATGCCCTTGTCCCACGGTGAATAAAAAAAGTAGTGATGATCAAAAATAATTCATTGGCTGTAAAGGAACATATAATCTTATAACACAGAAGGAGACCAAAATATCTACCTTTGTAATTTAGCCTTGTAATTCAATTACTTCTCCATAAGCTTGCAACCTTGTGCTCTTACGGTACATATCCAATTGAATTTAAAAAGTTGCAATGAAATTTGCTTCCAACGTCTTTTCGGTCTGAATGTTCTAAATCTTGACAACACTCAGTGTGAGAAAATTCTCCTAATCTTCCCTTTATTCCTTATGTTAATTATTTTAAATCAATGATGTCTGGCTATTGACTCATTTGCCAAAGAAAACAATTTCTCCCTATTTGAAAACCCTAGAAGGTGAAAGGTGTTGTTTGAGCTGATGTTCCTCTTCTACAAAAAAATCTTTGCAAAAGCCACGTAGACATGATTTGACTGTATCCTCCCAGCTCGCAACCCATTCATTAGCCTATAGCTGGTATATAAATGGAAATTACTGTTGTTGTACGTTCAAACTGGGTTAAGTCAAGCAAAACAAAAACATGAAGAGTGGGAAAGAAACTAGAAATATAAGTGTGAGCACAATTAAAGTTTCAATCTAAATGGTGTGTATACAGTTAATAATCCATTGATGATGCCTTAGTCCCTTTACCCATAGCTTTCAGTGCCACAGCATATAACTGGTTGGCCCAAGATGAGGGAAATTTTGCTGAACTTGAAAACACACAAAATAGAACCCAAACAGTGAGATAAAGAACACTGCTGTAAGGATCTTTCAGATCTGGTAAATCTTAAAATGCAGCTGCAAGTCCTTAACATGTGAACTATGCTGCTGCAGGTTTAACTTTTATTTACTTAATACTCATTCAGACTAATTGATAACACAAGCTACAACATGCAGAAAAGAAGTTTACATTAATCTTACCAAAGTGGGTTAAGCCTGTACTAATAATGTGGATTTTCAGTTATACTACAAATAGTAGTTCCCAGCAGATATCTATAGATTTTAATGTTCAACTGGAATTCCCAATTTATGGTGTCAGCTGCACCTCACCCTGAATTTAATGTTTATCTATTGCACTGTTTAGTCAATTGTATCTGCAGCTTCTCCTATTGCAAATTTTTTACTTCATCCTTTTACTCACCCTTTTATTTCCTTGAACTCCTTTGTGATTACAGATGAGAAATATTAATCTAAGACCTCACCTATGTTCTTAGGTTCCATGCAAATTTGCCTCAATGGTCTCTACTAGGCCCCACTCTTTCCCTGGTAATCTCTACTAGGCCCCACTCTTTCCCTGGTAATCCTCTTACTCATGTTTATCTGAATTGGTGTTTAATTGTTCATCCTCCCACTTTTAAATATTTGTGTGACTGGAATCTATCTGCTTCTCTACTCCTTTTACAATCTATTATTTGATATATATGTCATCAGTCTTCCTCCTACAATAAATCAACATATATTTCTCCATCGCAAATTGAATATAATAACCACCCACTCAATCTATTAACCCACCCATGTCTCCCTGGAACTGCATACAGAGACTTTGTTGTACATAATTACACTTCGACATCTCTGACACTGTCATCTTTTAACAAAGTGCCAGCCCCAGACACAAATTGTTATTATTTTTAAACAATGAGAAGAGCAATGCATCCAACTGTGAAAGTTATTAGTGCTTTAGTTTTGCTCCAATCCAAGAATGATCCATTATCCTCAATTTTCCCGTCCATTAATCTACTTAATATACATGTTGTCACATTCCCTTTAATATTGTGTACTTTCATTTTAGCAAGTCAGTGATTATTCAGGCCTTATGACGTTCCTCTTGAAAACTCAAACATTCAGCCTTTACTGTACTCCATTATTTCCTTAAAGAGCTCCAACTAATTTGCAAGAAATGACTGAATTTCACAAATTTGTCCTGGGTGTCCTTAATGAACCCATAAACTTTTTTCTAGTTGAAAATTAATTTTATTTTCATTACTCTCTAGAACTTATAAACCACTCATCAGCTGAATTTGGTTTTAACTCTTTTAATTTGTTCGTGAAATGCAGGAATCCCTGGCTAAGACAACATTCTAAATAAACACTTACTGTCCATCCCTAAACACCTAAATCCCTAAAATTATGTTAAATTTCCTTCTTGAACTGCTGCAATCAGTGTGTGGGGTGGTACGTTCACAGTGCTGTTAGAAAGGACGTTCCAAGATTTTAATCCGGAAATGACAGCAAAGAAGTGAAGCTGTACAGTAGTTTCAGTTAAGGATGGTGTGGCGCTTGGAGGGGTATTTGCTGGCAATGATGCATTGTTTCCCTTGTCCTTTTAGCTGGTAGAAGCATTGGGTTTGGAAGGTGCTTTCAAAGGAGGTTGGGTGAGGTTCTACAGTGTATTTTAATGCTAATCACAATGGGTCAGTGGTGGAAAATGTGAATGTTGTAAGTGGTGGATGAGGTGCCATTCAACTGGCCTGCTTCGTTCTTGACGAATTCTGAGCTGATGGATTACATTAACAAACCTCCACTCCTACAGCACACCTTCTGTGTCCAAAACATTTTGAAAGATGGCTCAGTGGTTAGCATTGTTGCCTCACAGAGGCAGATTCCACCCTCACGTGACTGTCTGTGTGGAGTTTGCACATTCTCCCCGTGTCTGTGTGGGTTTCCTCTGGGTGTTCTGGTTTCCTCCCACAGTCCAAACATGTGCAGGTTAGATGGAGTGGCCATACTAAAAATTGCCCTGTAGCGTCCAGGGAAGAGGAGGTTAAAACCCCATGCAGAGTTACAGGCATGGGAAGGGGAACTGGGCCTGGGTGGAATGCCCTTTGAAGGGTTGGTGCAGACTCAATGGGCTGAATGGTCTCTTTCTACACTGTAGGGGTGCTAAGATTGCAGCCAGCAGTGATTTTGCTATTCTCCCGGTGACTTCCTGTGTCATTCTAGGATGAATGAAAGAACAAATGTGTACTTTTCACACACTTGTTATCCCATCTAAATACAGCTCCTGTTCCTATTGCAACCTTTCATCCCAGTGTTCTGGGCATAATATTAATGTAGTACATTTGTTGTTCCTTTGCCTTCCGTGTAATAGTTTTCTTTATCATCCCCAGTCCCCAGTTATCATCCCTAGACCCTACTCTATATTAGTTCAGTTTTGTGTGTTTATAAAATCCTTTATTATTTACATTATTTCACCTGCCAGTGTTTCTTCACACCCTCTCTTTGGGTTTCTAATCTGTCTCTGCTTGCCTCTTTATAATTTCTGGGTTCTGTTTAAAAGCACAATAAACAAATCTTTACTATTTTCAGGACTGGGCTGATGGGCATGTTCTCACAATCTTACACTTGTTGTGCTTGTAATTTAGCTGTTTGAATCCATATTGCTTTGCACTGACAAAAGGCATTTCAAAGTAATACTCCAATAAAATTTAGCAATAGCTTTTCTCTGATGGAACTGTCTCAGAGTGTGAAGAATAAAGCAGCAGAGCAACAAATGAGATTTTAGCCTGGGTGCTTCTGTTACCTTCGCTCCAATCCTTGCTTCATAACTTGTACAAGCTTGTCATTGCTGTTTCACTATTCATTTAAAAATGCAGGGCATAAGACAGAGAAATGTGCTCTCCATAGCAACAATTGACACTCCACTTCACAAGTAGTGTTGGTCAGATGTGGCCTGGTAGATTCAGGCACTCAAATTCATGAGCAATGGGCCATGCATGACAGACGTTGTTATGCAGTACAAAAGTTAAAGGGAACAGACTTCATTTACTAGTGCATGGAATAGAACCAAGATTATGTTATTGTCATACTTCATGGGCTATGTTTAAGTTTATCAGGTAAGCCATACACGTCAATATGTGCTGCAGAAAAGTCTGAACAGAAGCTAGAAATTCTCAGAATCCTCGAATGACTTACTGTCTCAGGACCATGCAAAGGCCAGCAGAACACTATTCTATCGCATTGAGGTGTCCATAATCATGTGCAGATATCCTAAACTAAGTCAAAGATTATTTAATCAAGTGTGCAAGAATACACTGATCTGGAATCTCTACATGGGATTATTCACTTGTAAAACTAAATATAGTTCGGTGTCCAACAGATCTTCTGTTTATGGACTTAATTCATAACACCTTGTTTCCTTCATTATGTGGAACACATCGGAACAAAACAAACATTGTCTTAAATTTCAGACTTCAGGCTTTACAGATATTTATTGACAAACTTCGGCATCAGTTTTGTACCTATTTGGCTCAAATTTTAAATTTAAAAGTCAAATCCAAAACACCACTGAGCAAGTAGATAGTAGGCCAATCAGCAAGGACTAAATTGCTTCATTCATTCATAAATCACAAATAAAAATTGGGCACCTTGCAAGATAAGCCAATCAAGTTGCTCAAATTATGTGTTCCTGAAACAAAAATTCAATGAGCATCTTAGTGTTTCCACTAACCTGTGCCACTAAGAGTTGCACTGCATTGGAAAATGTAAAAAAACAGATATACAAGCTTTCTGCAGCTAGTATGATACATAAGGCAGATAAAGTATATGTGTACCCCGTTTCTGTAGATACGTCTTCCTGGAACAGGTCATCAGCCTGTCACCAGAGGCTACAGCCTGAAGGACACCACTCTGCATCAAGTACAGCTGCCTCTACCATTCCTACTGCCTGTCATAGGTGCATTGGAAGAATCTGCAGGTCGATAATTAACCTGGTTGACCACTTTATGAACACACCTTCCATAGTGCGCAAGTCTCGCAATAGGACTCTAACCTGGAACTCCTGTCTCAGAGGCAGGGTGTTATCCAGTATGCCACTTGACCTTCCTCAATTGAAATTGCAAGAATTGTATTACGTTTAGTCACACAATTATATCGTCTGTGAAAATGTTTTCTTTCAAAGCTTTTTGAATTGAGAAGCCAGACTCTGTGTTCTTGTTGCACCTTCAAACTTGTGACCTCTACAAGGGTACAACAAGGTCAACAAATGCATGTGAGAAACACCAATTGAAGAGTCCTCTAAAGCACTGTTACTTCGCTGTTGTTGGATCAAAATCCTGTAAATCTCTCTCTTGTGGTGCTGTGGGTCTATCTGCGGAACATGAACTTCAGACTTCAGCAAGGTTACTCACCACCATCTTCTTGAGGGCAACTAGAGAGGAACAACAAATGCTGGTTTTGCTGTGATGCACAAACCCTGAGCATAGGTTCCTATGTGTCACTGCCCCTTAAAATGCATGACAGAGGACAATTGACAGACACATTTCTAAATGAGAGCTAAACTGGATAGATCATGTCAAGGATAGTAGGAACTGCAGATGCCGGAGAATCTGAGATAACAAGGTGTAAAGCTGGAGGAACACAGCAGGCCAAGCAGCATCAGAGAAGCAGAAAGGCTGACGTTTCGGGCCTAGACCCTTCTTCAGAAATGGGGGAGGGGAAGGAGGTTCTGAAATAAATAGGGAGCAGGGGGGAGGCGGATAGAAGATGGATAGAGGAGAAGATAGGTGGAGAGGAGACAGACAGGTCAAAGAGGCGGGGATGGAGCCAGTAAAGGTGAGTGTAGGTGGGAAGTTAGGGAGGATATAGGTCAGTCCAGGGAGGACGGACAGGTCAAGGGGGCGGGACAAGGTTGGTAGGTAGGAGTTGGGGGTGGGGCTTGAGGTGGGAGGAGGGGATAGGTGGGAGGAAGGGCAGGTTAGGGAGGCGGGGACGAACTGGGCTGGTTTTGGGATGCGGTGGGGGGAGTTAGATTTTGAAGCTTGTGAAGTCAACATTGATACCATTGGGCTGCAGGGTTCCCAAGTGGAATATGAGGTGCTGTTCCTGCAACCTTCGGGTGACATTGTTGTGGCACTGCAGGAGGCCCAGGATGCACATGTCATCCTAGGAATGGGAGGGGGAGTTGAAATGGTTCACGACTGGGAGATGCAGTTATTTAGTGCAAACCGAGCGTAGGTGTTTTGCAAAGTGGTCCCCAAGCATCTGCTTCATTTCCCCGATGTAGAAGAGGCCACAACAGGAACAGTGGATGCAGTATACTACATTAGCAGATGTGCAGGTGAACATCTGCCTGATGTGGAAAGTCTTCTTGGGGCCTGGGATGGGGGTGAGGGGGGAGGTGTAGGAGCAGGTGTAGCACTTCCTGCGGTTGCAGGGAAAAGTGCTGGGTGTGGTGGGGGTGGAGAGGAGTGTGGAACGGACAAGGAAGTCACGGAGAGAGTAGTCCCTCCGGAAAGCAGATAAGGGTGGAGAGGGAAAAATGTCTTTGGTGGTGGGATCGGATTGCAGATGGCAGAAGTGTCGGAGGATGATGCGTTGGATCCGGAGGTTGGTGGGATGGTACGTGAGGACAAGGGGGATTCTGTTTTGGTTGTTATTGCGGGGAGGGGGTGTGAGGAATGAGTTGCAGGAAATGTGGGAGACACGGTCGAGGGTGTTCTTGACCACTGGGGTGGGGAAGTTGCGATCCTTGAAAAATGAGGACATCTGAGATGTATGGGAGTGGAATGCCTCATCCTGGGAGCAGATGCAGTGGAGGCGAAGGAATTGGGAATAGGGGATGGCATTTTTGCAGGAAGATGGGTGGGAGGAGGTGTATTCTAGGTAGCTGTGGGAGTCGGTGGGCTTGAAATGGACATCGGTTTCCAGGTGGTTGCCAGGACTTCACAAGCTTCAAAATCTCCCCTCTCCTTACCGCATCCCAAAACCAGCCCAGTTCGTTCCCGCATCCCTAACGCGTCCTTCCTCCCACCTATCCCCTCCTCCCACCTCAAGCCCCACCCCATCTCCTACCTGCCAACCTCATCCCGCCCCCTTGACCTGTCCGTCCTCCCTGGACTGACCTAACTCCTCCTTAACTCCCCACCTACACTCACCTTTAGTGGCTCCATCTCCGCCTCTTTGACCTGTCTGTCTCCTCTCCACCTATCTTCTCCTCTATCCATCTTCTATCCGCCTCCCCCTCTCTCCCTACTTATTTCAGAACCTCCTTCCCCTCCCCCATTTCTGAAGAAGGGTCTAGGCCCGAAATGTCAGCTTTCCTGGTCCTCTGATGCTGCTTGGCCTGCTGTGTTCATCCAGCTCTACACCTTGTTATCTCAAATCATGTCAGGATTTGCTTTCTGTGTTTGAAGGTGGCATGGTGGCACAGTTCCTCACAGTGCCAGGAACCTGGTTACAATTCCAGTCTTGGGTTACTGTCCATGTGGAGTCTGCACATTCTCCTTGCACCTGTCTGTGTTTCCTCTGGGTACCCCAGTTTCCTCCCACAGTCCAAAGATATGCAGGTTAGGTCAGCTGGCCACAATAAAAACCCCATGTAGAGTTGGGGGAGTGGGATGCTCTTCAGAGAGTTGTGCAGATTTGATGGGCTGAATGGCCTCTTTCTGCACTGTAAGGATTCTGTGTAAAATGCTACCAGGACGCCACTATTGAAAGCAATGAAAATTCATTGCAATTTGCATAAAACATTAATGACAAGGTAAAGCATGAGTTCTTCAGCTCTTTGAAGGGGAAATATCTATGTGCGGCTATTTGGTTGTCAGCAAACAGAAACATCTCAAATTTTTATTTGTAGTTCATTTTGTTTTTTGTAACTTAGTATTTGTGATCAAATGACTCCTACATAGAATTTTAGTTATATTTTTAGAGTACAATCATAATACTTATAGGCTATTTTACGCACTCAAACAAATCAGATTAATAAAAGATTTGAACGACAGCTAATTAAACTCAACGCTCTTGAAATGATTGTGGCAGGGTAGAAGATTACCGAGCTACGTGATCCACAACCCATGCTGCGGCGCTCTTATCCTCTATATTTTGTTTAAATTTAAATTGGATGGCCCGGTGGAAGAGCCGCGTTTTTCAAAGCTCACAGGCAAGAACAGCAACTAAACAGATTTGAGTCGGTGCTGTCAGCTGCTGTGTCTCTGGCTGTGTTTGCTGTACGAGTGGCGTCAGACAAGGTGTCAGGGGAGAAGTTACCATGTTATTATATGGAGGGCCCTTGCCCTCGAAATGTGTAAAACGTGAAGAGGCCAATTGGGTGAAGTGGAACGCTTTAAATCCGCTGCTTTAAAGCACAAACCTCCCATTTCGTGTCCAGAAAGGGAGAGGGAACCACTCACTGTTTATCGCTTCTCATGGAATGTCGTGCACTTATTAATCGCTATAGACTTCATTATATTTCCCCTTGAACCAACGCCAGGCAGGCGGGGGAATATTAATACCATCGGATTGAGGAAGATCATGGGAATTAAGGTTCTGCACACAAAATGTAAAACGCCATGGTACGGCCACCCGTGTTTACGTTTACCAAACACAAAGAAAACCCCGCATTGTTTGCAGAAGCACTGATTAAAGGGATTTAAAGCCACTGTTTAGAGAAATTTCTTCTCCGTGGCTTAGGAAAGCGAGGTTCCGTAAAACCGTGCATATATATGCTCACCTGTAAATGGCATGTTTTACCCTGAATTCATTCTAAACAGTATTCGAACGTGAATTTACCTCATAACGAGAGAGAACGAAATAGTCAATAATGCCTTGAAAAAAGTGAGATAACACAGTAACGAGTTAAACAAACATTAATTATGTTGAAAATACAATTGCCAGAAAGGAGAAGATGCATACAGTTAGTTACTGTATCACTCGCTTCTATAATTTTATAAAGACCGTTTTATTTTTACCCCATGTTGTTTTCGTCTGCCTGTTGCACGCAATCTGGACCCAGCCTAATATTTTCCATACTGGGCAATGAGATCACAAACTGACACAGTAAATCAAAACCGGCGGCACGGCCTTCTTCCCACTCTCTTTCTCAAAAAAAAACGTTCATACAGAGGAGCGTGTAAGGAAAATGAAAACCATATATGTCAGAAAATATTATTCTGTGCACACGGCAGTAAAGACTCGAGCCATCGCCGATACAAAGGCGTCGTGTGACTGAATAAGCATTCCCACAGCTTGCACTGTGCATAAGCGTCTGGGATAACGAACCGATACTGTTACTGCTGTACAGCTGCCTAGATATCTGCAAGCGGTGAAGGAAGTGATTAGACTTGGACACAGCTTCCCGGCTGCTTGAGGTAGTACTTAGTGGGGCTTTTAAGGATAAATATTTGAGATGCCTCTCTGGGCAAGCTGTGTTGTATATATGACCAATCTCATCAAGTACAACATTCACTCAAGATGCAGCCGAATAGGCAAATTTTACTGCAATATAACTATAGTTCGAATCATTCCTCCAACTCATCCCAAGCATAAGCTGTAGCATATAATCGAAGTCATTTAACGTGGCAGTCCTGGTGATTGCAAATGACTTTGAAATTGTGTTTTGAAATTGTCTACATTTGATGCATTATTTAGTTCATATGTAGACTGGATCTCGAGCCAAATGTATTCAAATCGATCCAAATAACAGCGAGCATCGTTGAGAATACAGGGACAGCCACATCACGTTATTGTACAATATTATTTTCCACAATTTTAAGTACAAGTTCCCCAAAAAAATCACCGAAGGCACAGTTGACATCAAAATTCGAAGTGTCTGTTTTAGATTTTGTCTTATTCTACATCTATTTTTTAAAGAGAAAAAAAGCATCTCATTTTAGATTATTTTCTAAATATCTGACAAAATTGCCAATCTTGCCGGGTTACACTGGGAAAATTATTGCAAGAGATTGATTTAAACGTAGGTTTCGAAAGACGCATCCGCTGCGTTCATTCTATTGAAATAAAACACAAAACGATGCAAAAGAAAGCTGGCTGAGGAAATGATTCGTGTGGAAATGCTCCGACAGACCTGCCTCCGTTCTTGGTCAGTTAAGAATGAGAATTCAGATTGATGATGTTGGACAGGCCTGTTTTGTTACACTGGTTTTGCTCGCGACAGAGTTCCGTCGCCAGCGAGGCATGGGATGGATGGGTGCGGTAGGAAATGGATTAAATTCAAATACACATGTTGATAGGGTAAAAGCCAAATTTCTAAATCCGCCTTTTCCAAACTAAGTTGATTGACTGCAGCATGATATGATCCGTCGCTGCTCGCGCCAGTCTGTTCGGAGAACCGAAAGCACAATAAGCCATCCAGACCCAGCGGCCGGCCCTCGCGGGTGATTGATGCTGTCCCGGCTACAGTTTATGTACTGAATGTGGTCCTGTGCTGAAACTAATCCCGGGGTGCATTAATCACTGGATAACACACACGCCCCAAAGCCCTTTCATTACCTGCATGACAGTTCCTAATGCAGACACGGTGAAAGCAAAAATTAAAAATTTCTATCAGTACCTTGGTGGTGGGGGAGGGGGAGGGAATGAAAAAAAAAACCCTTTACAATCACTATCCCCATCTCAGTTTGCAATGATTTAGATCGTTAACAAGGCAATGAGCACGATTGTGCATTGTCCAATTGACTGGGAACTGACTCGTTCAAATATGTCAGAAGGTGTAAGAATATCTTTCACTCAACGCTTCCATGTAACAGAAACACAGGACACTTCTGGGGGAATTAAATCACATTCCCATTTAGAACATAGTTATCGACATCATGGTCCTTTCTGGGCTTTCTAAACCAAAATGAGAGTTTTGATTTAAGGAATGGAATCTAAAATATCACTGTTCTAAAATATTTCTGACAATAAACACATATCGTGTAAATCACCCATTTTCGAAATGCATTTTCTTTCTCTAGTTTTTTTTTTAAACTGTTTATCTTAAGTTGAGGCGCACCGGGATAGCAAAAGGTTTCAGACAATTTGCTCCGGATTAATCCTTAATGATATTAATTTTTTTTAATGAGCCCGTTCGATTATATTAGTTTACACCTCAGAGACAGGTCGGACTTGAACGCGGACACTACCACTGCACCACACGAGCCCTTTTTAATGACATTAATATAACCCGGGGAATTGTTTGCTTTAGTCGATTAAAAGAGAAACAGTCTTCAGAAATATATACCCATTAACCATTCGTTAATCCAACATGGTCTCTTTAAATACGTATTATGGGACCCATAAAAAAACGCATCTATTACCCACTGAAAGAAATTGGATTCTGTTTGTAACTGCGTTTAGCAAGAAATAACTTCTAATGAAGGGTCACTGGACCCGAAGCGTTAACCCTGCTTTCTCACCACAGATGTTGATGAGTTTCCCCAGCAATTTCCATTTCTGCAGGAATGACAATCAATTTCTAACCCATACCCCCACGTAAACTGCAACGGGAAACACGACCCATCTCACCGAAAATTGCTTTAAAGTAATTTTGACATCGACAACATTCATTGTCATGCGCGACTTGTTTTGGTTTTACTCTTAACACTGGGAAGAGGAGACCACGTCAGTTCAGGATTGGAATTTAACGGGGGGAGAATCAATCAAGTGCAGTCGGTCAATGTTGGTTCAGACTTGTACTCTCGCCTCGCTGTGTCCCAGTACCAAGCTAAGTTGCTATGTTACAGACTGCAACCAAAGGCAAGCCACGTACAGTGTAGTCCTGACACACGTACAATTGCAGACAATATACAGCAAATGATAAACACTGGCGCCTGCCCGGTTCCACACCGTCTTTGTACCGATTGTTTTTATCCCCTCTAATGCCCTTTAAGGTCTCCTGCGACAACAACCTTGCTCGATACATCCCGTGCAGTTAATACTTTAAAAAAGACGGTTTATATTATAGTAAGATCAGCAAACACTGAGTCCTTGCACAAAACTCAATAGTTGGCACCGATTTATTTAACAACAGTTTTGCAGGCTTGATATGTTGTTTTCAATGAACTAGCTTCCTCGCAGCACATCGAATTCTGCTCTAGCAGCTTTGAAGAAAATATTACTATCACGAAATGTAAAAGTAAACTCTTTTTTCCCCTTCGGAATACGTTGTAACTTGTAACCAAGAGCAGAAACATTCGGAGGTTTTGTTCTGCACTCAGTCACGGCACGTTCGTGTTTTCTGAACTGATCCCATACAGAGACGCAGCAACCTTACCTCGAGTGCAAACCGGCTGCTTTCATTCAGGGAAGCCCGTGGGGTCGATGGCATTTTGCAAAAGGGGGCTTTTTTTTGGGCAGTCCGGACACCCCCTCAGCAATGGATTTGTCATCGAACAGCCAGCGCTACTTGAGACCTCGCCGCTCATTCACAGCCCTCGACAAGAACTGCTGCCCCCCAAAAACACACCCCCTCCCAACACCACTGCCCGCGGTCTCCACCAGGGGGAGACACCTTGCTGTTCAAACTCAACACGTCCTCTCGTAATTGGACTCGGGTTCCCGCGGGGTCATACAGCCCTTCGAATGGTTACTTGGATTATAGCTCCTTTCCAATATACTGACTGCAGGCTGCGCAGATGAGTTTGGGGTGCTTCTGTTGTTTCCATTTTAATATCGAGTGTTATCTAGAAACTCGAGTTTTAAACGTTTAGCCTTGTTTCCTAATTCCTTTATAACCTCGCCCCTTCCTCATTTGAGTGACCTCGTCCTGGCCTGTAATCTTCTGTGATTTCTGCATACTTTCACTTCTGGTTTCCATAAGAAATAGGAACACAGGAGGAGGCCACTCGGCCCCTCCAGCTTGCTCCACCATTCAACAGGATCATGACCGACCCAACATTCCATTTTCCCGCCCATTCCCCGTAACTCTTGATTCCCCTCCTGATCAAGAATCTATCGCTCTCAGCCTTGAATATACAGCGGGATTCTGCTCCCGCTGCTCGCTGTGGCAAGGAGTTCCAAAGACTCATAACCCTCTGAGAGAATAAATTTCTCCTTATCCCAGTCTTAAATTAACGCCCCTTTACTCTGAGGCTATGCCGTCTGGTCCCGGACTCTCCCACGAGGAGAAACATCCTTTCAGCATTTATCCTGTCAGACCCTTTAAGAATCCTGTATGCTTCAATGAAATCACCTCTCATTCCTCTAACCTCCAATGGGTGAAATCCCAACCTGTTTAGTCTTTTAGTCTCCAGTGTAGCCTAACCTAACACCATTCCCTAAAGTGGCATCCCCGCTACAATTTTTGGAATTCACTCTTAAAACTGCACAAACTTTGCGCTTCAGGAAAATAGATAAATCGGAGCAAGGGATGCCGTTCAGTCCCCCATCAATCTGTTTCAAATGTTACATATATTATGTATTCGTACCTGGCTTATAGGTATGTTCAGTCTATCTGCACACCATAGTAAAGACTATAAGACGTCCCTTTAAAACATTTGACCGCACTCTTTTGGTACCCCTGTTACCTTCGAGTCACAGAGCTCGAGACACAAATCCCAGCCCTGGGCTTAAGCACAGGAACATTATGGCGGACTCTCCAGGACAAAACTTGGGGTTGGGTGGGGGGTTTGCATTGTCGGAAGTGCCCTCTTTCGGGTGAAATATTGAACCAAACTGGGAGTCACGGCGGCTCAGTAGTTGGGACTTCTGCCTCACTGCGCCAGGGAGCCCGGGTTCAATTCCACCCTCAGGCAACTGTTTGTGTGGAGTTTGCATATTCTCCCCGCGTGTCTCCTCCAGGTATTCCGTTTTCCTTCCACAGTCCAACATGTGCAGGTTGGGTAGATTGGCTGTGCTAAATTGCCCATAATGTCCATGGTGAATTAGCCATAGGAAATGTAGGGTGTTAGGGCAGGGGGCGGATCTGGGTAGGATAGTCTTTGGAGGGTCAGTGTTGATTCGATGGGCGGAGTGGCCTGCTTCCACGCTGTATGGATTCTATGATTCGAAGTTTTAACTGTCTGATCCTGTTCCTGAAGAGGAGGGGAGTTATCCCTAGTGCCCTGGTCAATATTTACCCCTGAATCAACCTCTCTCTTTCATACACGCTGCCTGACTAATATCTAGTTGATGTTATCCGGGCTACGTTGGTTCCAAAGATGCGCCGCCTTTGTCTTCATTACAACGATAACTACACATCAAAAACACTTTGTTGGGAATGGGAGCTCTGGTGCTACATAAAGGCAAGTTATCGTTCACTCTCGATGCCACCTCTTGTCGGGTCACATTCCAGTGAACAGTGGGATTCTTCAGTTTTTGATTTGTCAGCATTTTCTTTTCATGAAAAATTACAAAAATCCGTGAATTTCGTGGAGCTCAACTTGAGTTAACACATCACTTTCGCTCTGAAAAAAAATAAAAACGTGGAATTTATTCAAAAGAAAACAAGCAGTTGAGGTTGGACCAATTGGAATTTTGAACACCAGGTTACAGAGGTTAGCTTAATAACGTTACTGTTGGATACAGGACTGCAGTGGGTCAATGTAGATTAGGAATAGCGCAGTCAAGATCTAGAACATTGGATAGAGGGGTCGAATGGAGGTTTACCTCCGTTCTCTTTCCGGAGTTCTTTATTCGTTTCGATTTAAGGTTGACCAAGGAAATTACACTGGACATGGGCAGTTGAGGACAGGATCTCATTTTTTTGTTTGCCTGTTCACACGCCCATGTATTTTTGCTTTAACACAGCAGTCACCGAGAAGTGAGCAGACATCAATAGAACACTGATTTATTTTGACTCTCCAAACGAGTCTGACGGTTCCTGTTAATAAAATAAAGCCTCAGCAATATACATAAACGGCGAACAAAATATATGTGTGCGCTTTTACTGAACTGGACAGAGGTCAACAAATAATGCTCAAAAATATACTCCTGATGCAATTTTTTTCGGGTACCAGTCTTTGGAAGGTTGGTTGCAATTTGGGAATGACGGGGTGAATTTTTCCAATATTTATTAAAGGCTGGATTAATTTTGGCCTCTAATTTAAATTTATACCCACTTAAAAAAAGGAATGCCAGCGGCAAATATACCTAGCGTGATTTTCTCACTGAGGAAAGGCAAATATGTCACCTTGGAACTTCTGACCACAATCGATTAAATTATGACCCGTTTCTAATAAATAAGCAGCTTTCATTCTAATTGTTTAACAGTCCGATGTGATTCCATCTCATGTTAAATGTGGGGGTTGTGCAGTCACAGTTCAGTGTTGATGAGTGATCTTTAGTGACCATTCACAGACTTTCCCCAAATCAGGGGTCATTTGAAATAACACACTCAAATCGATTACACTCTGAACTTGTTGTCTGGAGCGATTTCTAATGCTGTACTATAATGAACCGGGTTGCTTGCTGTTAGCAATAGCGATGTTTATGTTCATATCGATATATGCATGTTATTTCACTGTAGGACGTGGTGGGGATTGGGGGAGAAGGTAAAGTGACCCCTATTGTTCAAGGCACTGGAATTTCGAATGGCAGCCAGGACTGTGTAATGGCTGTTCGGATTTGTTTTTTTTTCCAAAAAGATTAAAATAAATCACTAACCCCATCGCCTCCCTGCACCCTATCACCATCACTCCCGCTCTTCCTTATATATCTGGTCGCTTCCCCGCTCCCCCATTCCGCGCCCCGCCCCCACCCCCGAACAATTCTCTCCAAGCTTCTTTGACGAGAGGAAAGGGGTTTGTTTGGGTGGGGGAGGTTGCAAGTTTGACCTGAGCTGATCTCTCACATGTGTGTGCTCTACAGGAGAAACAAGGGGAGGCACACCCTGAAGTCATAAACTGCAGCTTCCAAGGAGCACTGACAGTTTTCTTGTGACCTGTGGGACAACGAATATATTATTATTTCAACTGTGTAAAGGATGAGCAGATTAACGACATGCGCCCCCCCAGGCAGACATACGGTCCGCAGATTGCGCCTTGCTGGCAATATCGTTATCACTTAAGCGACTAAAGCTGCCATCAAGAGGTGCTTTCAATGATTGGGATAAAGAGAGAGAGAGAGAGAAAGCTGTTTGCACCCGGAATACTTTGAAAACTGGTGAAAATGCTTCTATGTGTCGAAGAGGCGCTTAGGGAGAAACATTCGATTGGAACCTCACTGTATTTCCTCAATGATGCCAGTGAATATGCGGGACGGAGATAGGGAGACACCTTTACCCCTCTTTGAAACTATACTGTAATATTCCACCTCCACCATTCCCCCACAGATTGTTGTAAAAATAATTATTGTGAAATGGACTGCGTGCAGATGATGTATGCTAAAGAATATTGCATTTTTTTTGTAACTTGATTATGTTGTAAGTGCAACGATGTAACAGGGAAAGCCACTTCAGCTCACCTTGCAACCTTCAAAAATCTTCCAGCTTTTCTTTTTAGGTGATGCAATATATTGGTGGCTGAAACACTGATTGATAATAAACACTGTTGAAATTATTTCATCACTACTGGGCAATTGATCTCCTCTTCAATTTCCATAGTTAGTTTCAGGTAACTCCATAGACTCCCATCATTATCATACTCATTGTGAAGCCTGATTGCAAGCTGTTTCAGTAAGCTTAGGGGTCGATCGAATGGAAGTGACAATGCACATCTCGGCCAATATCATTTAAATGTTCTATTTTGTCCCAGAATAGAAAGCTTCGATTGTTTTCCCTAGTGCTCATTAATATCATGTTTTGGGAAAAACAGTGTTCAGTTAAATGTATAGGTTTCTCAACATAGTTAAAAGAAAGAAGAATCACTATGGTGACTCGGAAGGTTGTTTTTAAACAAAATTAATTTGAAGGAAAATGCACTCGATGATTTAACCTTAAATAGGCGCATTCCGCAAAATGGAACTCTTTCAAATCCAACATTGTACTGATTTTTTCCCTCGTCCTGCAAAGTAAAATTGAATTCATTCTGCATCTTTTCAGCGCATTAGGCAAACATAGAGTCATACAGCATGGAAACTGACCCTTCAATTCAGCAAGTCCACGCCGACAATATTCCCAAACTAAGGTCGTCCCACCTGCCTGAGCTGGGCCGATATCCCTCCAAACCTTTCCTATTCATGTACTTTTCCAAATGTCTTTTAAACGTTGTAACTGTACCTGCGTCCGCCACTTCCTGAGAGTTCATTCCACGCACGAATCAGTACAAAAAATTTGCCCCCGTGTCCTTTTTAAATCTATCTGCTCTCACCTCAAAAATACGCCTTCTAGTTTTGAACTCCCCCACGCTAGGGAAATGAACCTTGTCATTCACCTTATCCATGCCCTTCAAGATTTTATAGATCTGAATAAGGTCACCCCTCAACCTCGTACGCTGCAGTGAAAAACGTCTCAGCCTTTCCAGTCTATTTTTATGTTTCAAATCCTCCATTCCAGGCAACATCCTGCTAAATCTTTTCTGAACCCTCGGCAGTTTAATAATATCCTCCCTATAACAGGGCGACCAGAACTGCACACAGTACTCTAGGAATGGTCTCACCAAACTCCTTTACAACATCAACACGACGTCCTAACTCCTGTACTCTAAAAGTCTGAGTAATGAAGGCAAGCGTACTAAACACCTTCTTAACCACCCTGTCTACCTGTGACGCAAATTTCAAAGAATTATGTACCTGAACCCCGAGGTCGTTCTGTTCTACAAGGCTCTCCAGGACCCTACCATTAATTGTATAAGTCTTGCCCTTGTTTGTTTTAACCAAAAATGCAATAACCTCACATTTATCCAAATTAAATCCTACTGCCACTCCTCAGCCCATTGACCCAATTGATCAAGATCTCTTTGTAATCTTAGATAACCTTCACTGTCCACTGTGCCATCAATTTTGGTGTCGTCTGCAAACTTACTAATCATGCTTCTCATATTCTCATCCAAATCATTTATAGCAATGAGAAACAAAAGTGGACCCACTACGAGTTAAGCATAGTTCAACTTTACTAGCACACGGTTTATTTGATGGGTAAGTACTCAGATCATAAATTGACAACTCTAGTGTCTGATAGCCAAAGCAGACTGATTATCCATGATACATATTTCTATGTTTGTGTAATTATGCAGCTTATTCTTCGTTTAAATACATTCAAATATCACTGAACTTTCTTGCTAACTTAAGGGTTTGCAATGTGTAACTTTCCAACGTTCAGACTAACATTTCAATGGGAGTAGAGTGGACCCTATCGAAGTGAGAGTCGTGTTTCGGGGGGATAGGGGAACTGAGTATATATTTTAAATGCACTTTTAAAAAACAAATCCTCTTTTTGCTGGCAACATATCATTTCTCAGAATGGGGTGGTGGTGGGGACTGTTTTGCTGTTTCCCGTCAGCATCCATATAGCCGGGAGTTTTATGCTTTCGCGAGTTGCAATCGCAATTTCTAGTAATGCAGAAATTGCTGCCCTCCCTCCTGACATCGAGGAGCTGCCAAAAAGGCGGAAAGTCTGGGAGCGGAATGAATCATTTCTGCTGCAAGCCAGCCAATGGGGAGAGAAGGAAGCCAACAACAGACTAATAAGAACTGCGCAGCGTGACCATACAGACTGACGTGGAAAAACGCGTAAAATTGATCTGGACTAACTACAGCCTCTAGGATATACAAATTTGCCCTAATCGGGTGAAGATCACCTTGTGCCTAGCTTGCAGTCCCGTCTGAATATTGTTCCCTCTCCACTCGACTGCTCCAGTGACGGTGGCGGAAAAGAATTTGTGTTTGTGTGTGTGTGTGTGTGTGAGTGTGTGTATGTGTGTGTTTGTCTGTGTATGTGAGGGAAAGGGAGAGAGCAGGGATACGGCCTCTTAGCTCAACTCCATTTCCCCGGTGAGACGATACCAAGGAAAGGGGAAAAAAAAAGCTATCAGCCATTGCAAACGGAGGATTGTTATTTTTTTTTCTCTCTGTCACCACCCCCCTCCAATCTAAAAAGGAAAGATTGCGGAACATTTCTCGCTTCGCTGGGCGATGGGTAAGCACCGAACTCCTCTTCGCATGGTTCAGTGGCGTGAGTTTGATAACACACTGGAGAACTTGCTCTAATACACGCGAAGGGTCAGAGCTGGAACGAGAGAATTCTCGCCGCTGGATGATTAGACGTGAAGGGATGTTTTTAGAATTAAGAAGTGGGGGAAATAAAGGCGAAACCAACACGTTTATTTGATTACAAAGGTTGCGATTCTGCCTAAATATTGAGAGGGAAGGCGGTGGTTGGGGGGGGTGGGGGGGGGGTGGCGGGGAGGAACTGATGCTGGGCGATTACCGGGAACTATCTGAATTACAAATTGTTAGGAACATTACTCTGATAAATAATGCATTGCCTGTGTTTTTACAGTGTTACAAACGCTAATGGTAAGGGACGAGGAAAATTTAACATAATTGGAGAGGTATTGATAATATGGAAGTACTAGACCCCAAAATGCTACACTTTATATTTAATTGTACGCCCCCACTGGAGCGTTATAATTGCGACAAACTTGCCAGAGAAATTCTCCTGCATGCCACGCGCCTCTTTTAATACTTTTTGTTAAATGTTTTCTTTTGTTTCTTCCTGTTCCTTCCTTTTCCCCTCCTGCCCCGCAGATCAGACGTACGGGGAGGTCAACCAGCTGGGGGGCGTCTTTGTGAACGGGAGACCCCTGCCCAACGCCATCCGCTTGCGGATCGTGGAGCTGGCTCAACTGGGCATTCGGCCGTGTGATATCAGCCGTCAGCTCCGGGTCTCCCACGGCTGCGTGAGCAAAATCTTGGCCCGTTACAACGAGACGGGCTCCATCCTGCCGGGAGCTATAGGAGGCAGCAAGCCCAGGGTCACCACCCCGACCGTGGTGAAGTACATCAGGGAATACAAACAGGGAGACCCGGGGATCTTCGCTTGGGAGATTCGGGACCGGCTGTTGGCGGATGCGGTCTGTGACAAGTACAATGTGCCCTCGGTCAGCTCCATTAGCAGGATCCTCCGCAACAAGATCGGCAACCTGTCGACCTCTGGTCACTACGAAGCCCACAAGCAACTGACCCCCCAGCCCGCCCTGCCTTACAACCCTTTGTACCAGTACTCCTACCCCGGGCACATGCCCCCGGCCGCTGCCAAGGTGGGCAGCTCCGCCGGCGTCCCAGTGCCCGGCCACGTTGGCATCCACAGGACCTGGCCCTCCGCTCACTCCGTCTCCAACATCCTCGGGCTCAGAAGCATCGTCGAGCAGACAGGTGAGTGCTGCTTCCAACCCATCCCTTGCCTTTGAGTTGGGGCTGAAGAGAACAAAGATTGGGGCGACAACGTGTTTTAAAAAAAAAACATATAAATGGACACACACACAAACATTTTTTAAGATGTATCCGGGATTCATTTGTGATCCTGTTTCCCTTTTGTCATGCGAAAATACGCCAGTCTCGTTAAATGTACAGTTGTAATCAAAAAGTAGCAACAGCTAAATCTATGATTACAGCAGATATTTACAAGCACATCGGTAGATGTAAAGGACATGAATAAGATCGTTATTGGAAGGCCGGGCAGGGGGAACAGGCCACAACATTCGGTGTATTTAATATTTGTTCTCAGTAAATCCATCCTCTAGGCCTCTCCTGTAATTTGTCAATAGCTTAAATTTAATTGACCCCCTTCTCCGAGTGTAGTAGTGAATGAGATTCCTCCGACCAAGAGTAAACAACAAGGTTTTCATTCTTTTGTTTCCTCATCTCTCTCTCTCTCTCTGTATACAATACAGGAAGCGCCCTTGCGGCCTATACTTCCCAGTTTGTCTGAACCCTGTGTCCCTGTCTCGATGAACCCTACTCCTTACCTGCAGGCTTCTTACAAACAACAACAGCAAAGAAAGTTTTTACTAAACTTTAAACTTACTACAATCTCCTGACAATTTTTTTTCTCTCCCGTGGAAGATGAGAGAAAGTGCATTAAAAGTCCAGAAGCATCGTTAAATGTTGTTAAATTGTGGAACTCGCCGGCGACAATGTTCCTTAATGTTGACAGCGCTGCAAACGATGCTTGAGCTAGCCTTGTGTTTGCTGTTTTGTTTTGGTCGAGCAGAGTGCTACATTTAGGCCAGCCTTCATTTATATCAACCCATTGCAGTTGAAGGGCTTCTGACAAACCAAACAACACGAGACAAATCGTACAGAGTTTTTTTTAAAAACCCAGTTTAATACATGAACATGCATGCATGACATGGATAGTGTTATTAAAGACTTTATCTCATCTGAGAGACGAAAGTTGAGAGTAGTTAAAATGCATTTGGAAAAGAAATCCAATTCAATGTTGCAGAAACATTTCCACTGACACACTTCAAAGAAATGAAAATTCAACTCGGATCTGTCTGTTACAAGGTAAGCGAAACGTGACAGCGGTGCTCACACGCAATGCTTCTTTTCTGTTTTTTTTAACGCGCATTTTAGCTGTTCACGGTGGAACGGAGACTTCGGTTTATCAAACCAAAATGGAAGACTGGAATAACGCCAATCGAGCAGCTTTCTCGTCAACTCAAAGTGTCAACGGGATTGAGAAACAGGCAATAGACCCAGATCTGAAATACCCTCAGGTACTGACCTAAATCCACCCTCCACTCCCCTCCCCATATGTTTTCACATAGTGAGTGATACCTTCCTATTCTCTCTCTCTCTGTGCCTCTTGCTCTGATGGTAGCAGCTAAAAGTAAAAGCTAACTCCGTGTTTGTTGTATTCCAGCCTCCGTCTGGACTTCCAGCTGTGAGCAGTTTTGTTCCCGCTTGCGCCGTGGGCCCTTACCCCTCTTCGAACCAAGTGCCAGGTTATGGAGTGTACAGTGGGCCAGGAGCAGGCTACATGAGTGGCCATCACTGGCAGTCCCAGAGCAGCAGCCTCTCTCAATCGGCAGGGCCCGGGATTACCATGCACGGAGGAGACATCCACGCACCAATGCCCTTCAAACACCTCTCAGCCAGAGAAGGTAAATGGCTTTGCTCGTTAACATGGGGCCACGGCCCATTTCCTCAAAAAAAAAACAAAATAATGCTGAGCCGGACCGATCGAAAGCAAAATGAGGGTGTTTTCAGGACACCTGGAATGAAACAAAAGTAGCTGATTGAAAAAAAAATTCCTTAGTGCATCTTTCCAGGTAAGAATTGTTAAATCGAACGCAAAACAAATGGTGCAGTTTTTTTTTGTTAAATATCAGGGCTCATTCGCGTAATGGAGAGCAATGGAATGAAATGGCTGTTTGTCGAAGCCCATACAAGTGACAGGAAAGTGAATTTGTGGAGCTTCCCAAAGTACATTTTTCATGTAGGAAGCAGTCATTCCCCTTTGAACTTGTTCAATGTGCCCTTTTCAGACAAGGGACCGCGTTTCTGTGGCGGCGGCTTTGCTGCAAAATTGCGTTTGCTCTCATTCGACTCTGGGAATGTTGCTTATTGCTCTTGGAACAGTTACAATCTAAAGGCAATTATATTTTCCAAAAGCTGCTTTTGTTTCATTCTAGAGACCCACCAATCTTTACATACGGTGCGCAGAGGCAGCCTCTAAGGAGCTGTGTTACTGTGGGTTGATGTTGGATTCTCACGTAGTATTTCAGCTGAAAATGACAAGGTGTGCATTATTGATTCATAAGTTTTTGTGTTGTTTTTTTGCTACCCTCTTATCAATTAGACGTTGCTCAGCGGTTGCTGCTAATTAAGAGCCAGTCTTTAAGCGATCTGGCAGAGAGCTGAAATAGATTTAAGCTACCATTCCAACCCTTATTGTGCATACTCTCAAATTGTATAACCATGCCCGAGTCTTCCATGGGAGCAGCTACTAGGTAAAACGGTAGGCAGCAACGATAAAGCAACGCCGCCATTACATTCTCGAATCTCCCAGGTCCAAAATCAGGACTGACCAGTTCCATGCCTGTCCGGACAGGTTCCACACCAAGTGTAACCGCCTTAACTAAAGATGGCGCACACTTTTACTTTTGTAAATAAGATTCAGTTAACGAGAATATGAAGCGGATAACACGGTCATCTGACGCAGACCTTTCCAGTTTATAAACAGCTCCTTCCCTCGACAATTCGCTATGTTTTGAAGGCAAAATCCCCATACCCATGTAAGACAGTGCCCAGGTTTACCCCATACCTTTCTACCCTCTCTGTTGTGTAAGGTTATCTTAGGCTTTCTACATGCATTGTCACCAATTAATATCCTAAACTATTTTTGTCACCAATTAATACCCCGAGCCGTCTTATTTCAAGTGATATAATATATTTTATCTTATTTACTTCTTCTGACATGTTCAACTTTCCAGCGACCAAAGCTGCTGGCAAGAAAACAAAAGGTCTCGCCCAAACTTCCAATTATTTCCAACCATTTGCAATATATTGTTTACTTCACATTTGCAGCGAAAGTATCTACATGTGATAAACCACATCTTCCCTCTTTACTAACGAAGTGAGAACCTGCTTGAATTCGTTGAAACTAATTGGCTTTATTTATCCCGCAGTATTTTTATTCCCACGCTCCTCAGAGAGAGAGAGAGAAAAAGGTCTGCTATTTAGAGACCCCGAGCTCTAAGATTAAAACGATTACACTGAAGCAGTTAGAAGTATAGGTGTGACAAGCTGACACCGTTGTCTGTACTGCGAGAATAGCAATATTTAGAATTCGGCTGCGTGCATTGCAAATCGATGTTAATCGAGCTAATTGAAGTGGGCAGTCATTGAAAAAAATGTTTTAGTTACGAAGTCTACTATTTCCCTTACTTGCTCTTTTTCCCCCCTCTCTGAACCGTGTTAGATTAAAGGGCAACTGTTGATGTTTTAAGCTTGCCCTGTCACCATTCACCGACTGACCACTTTTTCTGGCCAAAGCCCATTCTTGTGTTTACAGTCGTTTTAGGAGCTGCGTTTGGTTTCTGTGATCAAATCAAAGTTTTGTTAAAACCGTCTGGTCATATTGAATACGACAATTTGCAAATGCGAAAACAAAGTGTGTTACATATTTTAAAAAATCGGCGGAGTTAGGATTTAAAGTCAGAGGGAACACTGAAGATCCAACATAGGAGGCAACGGTTTGAATTGGGAATTTTTGGACAAATTACTGATTTTGTATTCGCAAGCATCAAGTGATTGGGTCGGTGAGTCAACTACTTTAACATGCTTGCTCTTCAAAAATACATGTTTCCAAATGTTCGCATGTAGTGCTGGGTTCAATTTGTCCTTGTTGCTTCTGAATGCCTTGGTCCAATGCATTCACGAAAATACATATGAATATGAACAGAAATGGAAGGGAGCCTGGAACTAGGGCCCGGCAGCTTGTACTTCATTTCAGTTCAGCATCCTGACCTTTAGACGATTGTATTTTTCATAAACTGCACGTGGTTGTTTTTGGGGACGATGGGTGGGATTCATAATCGAGAAAACTAGGATAAGTTTTGCCGTAATAATTCAATATTCACGCGCGATAAAGGAAAGATCAGCTAGTCCTTGTAATCCAGAGGGCGCTTTCCTCATTTGCAAATCACTTACAGCTAGCTCAGAAAGATGCAGCCCCGCGAGGGAGTCAATCTGGATGCCTCAGGTATACTTAGTTCCCTTAAAAAAAAATCCGATTTATTCCCAACAGTGGGGAATTGGAGTTTTGCTGTGACCAAAAGCAGGCACACAAAAAGACATTGGATCTCACTGCCAATTGTCGAGTGATTTCAGAGAACGAAATCGTGGGGAGATGGGCTGATTGGTATCAGGCTCCTAATCTCGAATTGTAAATCTGTGCTAGGAAAGAATTTCAAAGCAAACTAGGTGAACGGCCGTTCAGGAAGTGTGGAAGCTCCATTATGGCAGCGCAAGGTGAGAGTGCAGAGGGGTCCAGGGATGGGTGTTTCAGAAGATACCACCTTGTTTATACCAGTTGTCTAAAATTATGTCATTAAAATGATTAAAAAAAGATTATTTTGCCTTGACGATTAAAACATCCTTCCTTCTCCTGTCGGAAGTGATTTAGTACCATGGCGTAATTTCCCAGAGAACAAGCAGCCACAGGTAGCAGAGACAGACCGCCTCTCTTTATATTAGTAACGACATGGGGTCACCTGGCACATATATGCCAGCAGGTGCCCAGATTCAATCGAATTTGGAATCACCTGTCCTCTTGGTCATCGGCGTTCTTGCCTGGCTGCATGCCCAACTGGAACCGGAGTTCGACTCTTGCGGTGTATACAGATGGACAATTCTAAATATGCCCTTCCACATTTCAACATTTCATTTACCAACCACAAACCAATGCTGTAGTTTCCATACTCACGAAATATTTTTGAGATTGTTTTCATTTACCTGAAACCATGAAGGCGTCGTTTTGCCTCCTTTAAACCAATCGACCTTTTTTTCTAGCAAATGTCAGAATAAGACAAGAATAAATGATAAACGCCGTGTTTCTACCTGAAACAGTTAAATGGAGAGCGGCAGAAATACGAAAACGCTGGAACTGCCCAGTCGGGCGGTTAATATCCACTAGGGTCATTGTTTCCGTAGAGATGCTTGACTTTCTGGTTAGAAGGGTTGACATTAAAAGTGAACATTTCGGTATCAGACTCGAAGCAGACTCGTCTCTCGGCGTTTCATGCAGATGCTCTGTTTTAAAATCAGATGTCAAAAAAGAGGCCCCATCAAAGGGCTCTTTCGATTATTAAGAAAATATTTGCATCTACATTGGGATAAACCTATAAATTCAATTTTATCATCGAGAATCCGGATTGTATATTCGCTGAATATAGTTGCATTTCATTCAGAAAAAGATAGTGTTCCAATCAACTCCTGACTGACAATATTTCCAATTCTAAAAAGTTACTAAATACGCGAATGCACACTTTTTAGAACATAATAATTTGAAAAGACAAACATCAACCTTATGAATATCTGGGGTAAAAATGGGATCTTAATGAATTCGCCTTTGGTTATCCTTCCCTAGTGCAGTTCAAGCTTTCGAAAAATCGATGCGTTAGCCTAAGAGCTAAATTTTAAAAAAAAGACGCTTTTTTTTTCTGAGCGAGCGACTCGCTGGTCTGAATTATCAAGGCATTTTATTCCGCTCTCTCCTTGCTTTTGTTTCAGCATCAGAGAGAAAACCCGTGAGCCCCGTTAATAAACCCCCTGAAACTCTTAGCAGCGCGCACGGCCTCTCAATCCCAGCCTCCAGCACGTAAAAGACTCGCCCCCCCACCCCAGACACACAACTCCGAGCGTTACACAAACGATGGTACCATATTCAAGAAACAAAAGGAGTTCCACAGGAGATCGAATGAATGATAAAGCTTACTTCCAGGAACTTTGGGTCTGCTATTTTATTTTATTTCGATTTTAAGGACCTGTTGGGAATAATCAAAGATATTTGGAAGACTACGTGCAGTGAGGCGATGGGGAGACAATGCTTGGATCCGCTAAAGACATTTCCGTCCCCTTGCCTCCAGCGAGTAACAATTCCTGAGTTCAGACACGGTGTTGGTGGCGGGGAGGCCGATCTGTTTTGATTTCGTTTCATGTATTTGTGAAATGTCGAGAAATCATATTTGTATTGTAGCTGATAGGAATATAAGCCATAATATAACCAAAAAAAATCCGATTTTACTGTTCATTAATGCAGGCTTCGCCCATAAATAGGATGCTACCCGTTCCCCTACAGGCAACGGGAGACTTCCTCAGTAATGTATAATGTGTTTGAATATATCTTTATGAACCCAGACACTTGGCTAATGCATACAGCTACCGGTTGGCGCCACAGACCATGTGAACAAGTTGTGAACATTTTGATGTATATCCGAGACTGTAAATGTACAAATATTTTTGCCCTCGCGGTCTATTTTATATTTTTATATTTTGAATTTAAAAATGCATTTATGTTGAAATAAAACAACCATCAAATCCGAAGACGAGAAGTGCATAATACCTATGGATGTGTGTGTCCGTGCGATGAGTTTGGGGAGTGGGTGCGTTCGTTGTTTGCCATTTGCGACGTTATTCGTTTCATTATTGAATTGCCAATAACGAAAAAAAAAATCCTTTTTTGTTCAAGGGCCAATAGAGATATGCAGAATAAAGTAGGTGAATGAGAGAGGAAAAAGAACAACCTGCTTTCTTGCCTCGCAGAATTCTTCGCAAAAGTAATCCTAGTTAGTTGTTTTTACCTCATTCACTTACTTTATTCTATACATCTCTTAGCCCATGGTTTAACTCAAGTAGCGATGCTTTACGATCGACTGTAACAGAGACAGTATCAGCACAACAACTACATCGAAATGACATTGAAAAAGCAAATATAATGTGAAGGTGCCGGTGTTGGACTGGGACGGACAAGGCCAAAGTGACATAACACTGGAATGGTTCATGACACAATTTTTCCGAAGAGTCAACAATTTTCAGAGAGTGTGAACGGGATGGTTGTAACTCATCGTAAAATCTGCACCTTTCTCATGAATCACCCCTTTGCTTCTCTTAAAAAGGAAGGTTCGAACGAATGTGATAAGCCCAAAACCCTGTGTTGTTTTACATCCTGCTCTGGTTTGTCCCACATATCATGTAAACACGTTATCAGTCAAAAGTGCTGCCAGGAGTTATAATTTGTATATCGCGGGCCGTATGCTTGTTTGATCTTTTTGTTTTACATCTGTTTTATCTTCAAATTATTAAACGTTTTCAGCCAAGCAAATTCATTGCAGTAGGAAGGGTTAAGGCAGCCCTCATAAGTTGCATTGCTTGTAATCAGCCCTATCTTTCCAATATCGCACTTGTTCGAGGACCTGACCTTAAACATTTTGTTTTCATTGCTCTGGATACAATCCTCTGGTTTATACCAGTACTGTCGAAAACTCCCACCAGAAATCCGTCCGTTTTAGGACTCTATGATTATATCAAAAGCACCCAGATCGTATTTTCCGCACATCTGCAATGAAATATCAAATCAATGATTTGAAAATATTAATTTATGAATGTCCACAAAAAAACTCCAGCGTGCATCTGCTGTGTTTGACTCGACAGAAGTTGGACTAACCTTCCTGCGTACAGAATAGGATTCGCTAACTCTTCCGTTGGATGTGTTATTCATAATTCGTGTAATTCAAGGTTATCGTTTTAATAAATAATAAAACTTACAACTGGAGCTCCTTAAAAATGCATATTCCCATGCTTCCTAATTGTTGATCTTAGTACCAACAACAACCCGCTTCATAAATGTGACAGATACCCAAATGGATTTAGATTGTAGGAGCAAAATAGATTTAGATTTTGTTCTTTTAACCGGTGTTAAACAAAATATTTTGGACAGCATTATTTGCATAACTTCACGATGACGCTACGCTGTAAGAACTTTTAACAGATTCGAACGGTGAACGAGGTAAGCTATAATATACTCTTCAGGGAATAAGTGTCAGTGGGGCTCTGCATGGCTTGATGTGTTAGCAAACCATGTTCTAGCGGGGTAGCACCGCTATTAAAACTCAATAACATAGGAAATGAGAAATTTCCATTACAGACATGACGATTTGCCTCATGTTAAAATACGTGCACACTGCCTGAACAGTAAGTGCTCGCCTTATTTAACCAAGGGGTACTTTTAAATGTGTCTATCATTGGCAACAGACGAATCATGATGACATCTGGCGCTGCTTGGGGCGAGAACTAATCAAAAGCAATGACAACCTTCCTTTTCCTGAAATTGTTAACCTTCATTTAAAGAGCTCTGTTGAGTTAGAAGCAGGCGTTGCAGGGAGCCCGGGACATTTCATCATTTCTGGGCCAATTTACAAATCCATCAAATGCGAGCAACACTATTTTTCAGTTTCTTTGAGCTGAAGGTATAAAGCAGATTGCAACTTGGAAGTTGGAAAGAGGCTCATATAAGTTGAGGTCTACTTAGGCTGTTAGGACTGTATTCGAAGAGGGTCTGTATTACAACTGATCTGGCTAAGTTTTGTTGTAAAATGTTTTATTCAACTGAGTAGTTCTTGGTTTAAACTCAAATCATTGTTCACAAAACCCTCCATGCCTCAGCCCTCTTCGTCTTTATAATGTCTTCCAACCCCCACAAAGCTCCAATATATCTGCTCACTTTAATTCAGGCCTCTTGAACATCGTTTATTTCAAATATTCCAGCATTGGCGGGGATACCTTCGGTTACCTCGATCAGAACGTTTGTAATTCGCTCCTTACAGCTCTTTGCCGTTCCCTTCCTTATAACCTACCTCGTTTATAAAGTTTTCGTGCATCCGATGTCTCATGGTGTGGTATGGCGTCATATTTTGTTTTATAGTGCTCCTGTGAAACGCCTAGGGACATTTTATTATTAGAGATGCTATATAAATGTAAGTTGTTGTTGGTTTGTGAAAATTTATGTTCCCCCACTGCAGTGTGCTCTAATGCCTATAATAACTTTGTTAGCTGGATTAAGGCTCCCGCTGTTATCCATATAATATTTAATATTACCTTAAACTCCATAGCATATGGGACCAACATTTTAAAGATTATGTTATTTGCATAGGGCAGAAATTTCTGGCTGCACAATAAAAATGTTGTAATGTTTTGAAGTATTTGCCAAATATTCAATGTTAAGTCCTCTGCTTTCTACTGAAAATTCTTTATTATTCCCGAGTTCCTTTCATGATAAACCATAACTGTATTTCAGGATTTAAATAATGTCAACTAGGAAGAAGATGTGAAACTGTTTCCTTGATGCTTAGCTGCAATGTTTAATTAATCTTTATTCAATTTGAACAGGCACAAGCCGACAATTTACCACTGTTGCAATACTGCTTTGGTAGGCTGATGGGATTAAAGCACACTGTTGGGGGATGGTAGCATTTAATTGCAGGTGGCTTTGACTACATCTGATTTGGAAGTTCTTGGCTATTGCGTAGGCTTTACAGAATGTCGATTTCCGAGTAGATGAAGCTCATCTTTAGCACAAAATTCAGCAAAAATATTTGAAAAGTCAAAGAATAATAATGGGGAAAATTTCGTATGAATTTTAAATACTGAAATTAATATGGGCAATAAAGCATCGGTCTTTCATCTGATTAATTCAGACCAACAGAAATGTTGTAAGAAGTATGAAGTGTATTAAAACAAGTGGTCTAACATTTCATTCCTAACATTCGCTATTTTAAATACCGGGCTCCTACACATACCATGTAACACTTAACAGATGGAAATTAATGTCACAATTCATAATTTATGACATTTTAAACATTCTTTGAATTGTTTATAAACACATTGATTCTGTTGTTTTTGCCTTGAATTTACATCGATGCTTGTTCTCTGTTTCAGCCTTTTGGCCATATTTATAGTGTCTTATGTTTCTGGTTGCTGAAGCTGGCATTCAATGATATTAGCACCTCCGTGACAGTGAGAGAACAGAATACTACTCCGAGACTCCACGTTGAACAGTCCGATCACGGATAGTCTTTGTGCCTTCGCATAAAACGTATTTGCACAGACAATCATAAATATTTTAAGGATCAATTTTCAACTTTTTCACTGGCATTTTTGTTACTTCTCTATTAGCCATCATGGCATTTGCGTCCGTCATAAGATATGAAAATATAATGAAAATCAGAAGCATTCGTTTGACCTATTTGAATGTTTCCTGGGACGGCAGAACTACACGCCACATATACATTAGTTGAATTTAAGTGAAAACTTTAGAGTTCAACAATTAAACTCAATTGTTGTCCTACACTGGAAAATATAGCAATGATCATTTTTACTGTGAAAGTTATCGTTAATTTAACCATTTTAAATAATTGTCAATTATTGATTTATACAGTTTAGAACATTGGAATGTGAGAGGAGTATGCACTGAGAATCGTTACAAATATGAGGTTTATGGGAAGAAGTTCCGAATTAGTCTTATTGCTTGTGAAACGTTAACTCTGTTTCTCCCTCCACAGATACTGCCGGACCTGGTGAGTTTCGCCAGCGCTTGCTGTTATTGTCGTAGGGCTTATATGATTGTTGTGTTTCAATGTTCTCTCTTTCGTTTAGGGTATGAAGGACGGATGAAAGGAGTCATGTGACTTGTTAAGAATTCGGGTCCATAATAAGCTTTGTGTGGCTTGATTGCTGAAAATTAAAGAGGAAGTCCCAGGTTTTCTGACTGTGAAGAAAGTGTAAGATGTTCACATTTGTAAGCAATGACCAGAGTGGCCGTGCTGATGTTGATAGACTGCTGCTTTTCAAATTCCAAGGAGGCATTGAACTGTAAGGTTTTGTAAATGGTTATACTTTATCTATTTGAGCCCAAGGAAAAAAGAGTTTATGGGTACATGAGAAAACTACTTAACATTAAAACCTGGTTATGAGGCTCATGCTTTTTGAATTGGTTGCAAGTTTTCCTAAATATACTTAACTTCATAGACAAGATCAGTTTGCAAGAATCAGAGACTGAGAAAGAGAGAGAGGCAATATGGTTCTGTTATCCACCACACAAATGTGGGAAGGAGCTTATACTAGGGTTCAAGAGATTTCAGTCACAGACCTTTAAATGAAGTTGGCAGATTCAAATAGTTTGAGAAAGAGAGAGGGATCGCCAGAGAAATACACACTGGTAAGTCAGTTCAGGAATAAAAACTACCTATTTAGAAAAAAGATAAAAGGATGCAAGAATCAATTTGGATCAGTTCCTGTGGAATGAAGTGGTACTTAACGGACAGACATAGAGAGCAATGTTTTTGTTAATTTAAATGTTAAGTAGGGAATCGTTTCAACTGTTTAGCGTATAAATTGTCTACTGAAGTAATGTCCGGTCAATGTTGCATTTCGTTTGTGTATTGTGGGTAAAGGTCTTGACGTTTAAAATCATGTCATGAGATCCTTTCAGCCATTCAGTGAAAGTTTCAATTTCCTTTAAACAGTTATCAGTCTCTCTGGGGATTGTAACAGATTCCAAAGAATGCTTTTTTCATGTGTAATCTCTGAAAATGGGAACATCTGAACAGAAAATGTTCTACTCAACGCAATGCTAAAATACTGCAACGATATTTTTTTGCTTTTGATGATATTTTCCATGAAGCAGTCACACCTCTACTGGTTGTTTTACTATTTACCATCTCTCATAACACATTACATCTTAAAAAAAAAACTAGCAATGGTTCAATGGAACAGTACAGTATTGTCTGTACAGGCACCAAGCCATTATGGCACAGCAGGATGCTATGAATGTCACTTTCTGTATTGTTTAACCACATACTGCCCCAAAATAACATCTCACCATGACATTAAAGCATTTCAGTACTGGGCCAGTCACTTTGTGTCCCTTGCCTGTGGCATAGTTAAACAATTTGCTCCTCATCGTTGGGCCTTTTTTCTTCCAGATTGTCAGAACATATTTTTTCTTAACTTGCCACGTCGTAGATGGATAAATGTTGGCATGCATGTGATATTACAATGGAAGAAAGGAACAGGTTAAGACACATGCCGAGTTCATTTACACATGAATAGAACACATTTCCAAGAAAATGTAACTGAAATTTACTTTTTTTATAGCTCTGGAAACATAATCAAAATAAAGCGGCCAAGTTACAAAACAAAAACAAACCTTACATCATTCCTGTTATAGGCAAACTAATGCCATTTATATTTTGGGAAGTAAACATTCTATAGCTTCATTAGTTAGAATCATGTTCGTTATTGGATGAATAAATATTTTTGGATTTCTCTGATGCACAAGCAGGGGCAAATAAAATTCGTTTAAAGTGGCCCATAGTACATATTGACACGGCTGCTCAGTCAGCTGTTCTGGATCAGACAATTACAAATGCATCGCCGAGCCTTCTCTGCTCATAAGCCCGAAACTGACAGCGACCTTTTACTTAAAGAGAAGAGATCACGATCGTTAATTACACTTTAAGGTAATCGATCTTGAAACGTTTGAAACTTGGCCTTCTGATCGGAATATCGTCACAGTACGTCAGTGGAAAGCGTCACATTTATCCCACTTACAGGGTAATGACGTAGAGATTTTTTCTGTGTAGATGGATGCTCGAATAGAAGTGTAGTTCAGGAGCGAAGAGATAATCTGATTTGCAAAGACCAGAAGGCTAAAGATGACGGACATGTCACATTGGATTTTACATCGGTTTCATACACTGGCAGTACGGTGCAAAGTACTTAAACTGACTTGGCTGTGAGAAAAGTTCTGCACTAAGCTCCCACAGGCTGGAGTGCCAGTTGCATAGAGATATAATTCTGTTTTTTTTTTAACCAAATTACTTGTTGCCCCGTGGAGTTGCTTGTCTGAGACCATTACGGCCGTGTAACAGTGCCCTTAATAAGACAGAGCTCACAAGGGGCATTATGAGTTTGGCAGTCATGCACATCTGAAACCACTTTGCATCAACTCCAGAACCAGAAATATAATGGCAGAGTAAGCGAATCATTCCTGCACTGTTGCCACCAGTCAATACTCTTGACACCAAAGCAAACAGATGGGTCCAAGGAAATTTGTCTCCTGCAGTTAAGGGGAAAAATCAGCATCCATTTGGAACCTTGGAAAAATATTGAGCCATAGTTTGCAACTCAAATTCCCAAAAAGAAAATTAACCTTTAATTCCAGAAAAGGAATTCACAATAAAATGCTCCATTGCAATTTTGTGCCTTACCAGATCTCATTGTGCACTTATGAATTATGCATTATGACGTGTTTTCTTGCTGGCTGTTCTTTGTAATTTGAGGGATAATGCAAGACGATTGTACATTACACAAGAGGATTTATAAACTGGCCAAAGCAGCACTTCTGTTCGGAGTGGCTAAAGTGACGAAAACAAAATTAAAATCAGAACATGTACATCTGATGGCATAACTTTTGAATAGAACTTGAGAAATATTTCCACATTGAATCACTCCCATTTTAGTTATATTTTTGTTGTATTTGTTATGTGCTAGATCTAGAGTCAATAGTGAGCTTCTTAAAACTCGACTTTTCTTAACAAGTTGCTCCTTTATGGTCATGCAGTAACCAATGATTCCAAAATACTTTCCCACCAGAATTTTATCACTAAACGAATTAGTAATCCAAATGTTTCAAACATGTAAAAGTAATCTTGTCTATTCCTCTCTCAGCTTTAAAAACTCAATTTCCAACGAAACAGAAAGATTTGCATCAATATAGCACTTTTCACGACTTGTATTCAAAATATTTCATAGCCAATGAAATTCTTTTGAAATGTAATCATTACTATATTGTTGAAAATCCAGCAGCCAATTTGTACAAATTAAGTTCTGTCAAATAATAATGTGATAATGACCAGGTCTGATATTTGAAACCTCTTCTCCTCAGTTAGAAGAAACGGGCATTTCTCCTCCCAAGATCTAAAGCCAATGGTATACAGGTCCTCATGAATGGAGTGACTCTGACTGATTTTGACATGACATTTACTTTGGTAAACTCCCCCTTTTTTAATACTCAGCTTCAGATCCAATGAACAAGAATCTGTCTATGGCCATCACTCGCACTTCATATGCTGCAAACACTGAGTTGCACTGTGCCTGTGCACTGGTCTCCCGTGGTGTGGATAGAGAGATATCGTACCTCAATAATTTGTTTTTATGGTGTTGACTGAGGGTTAACTATTGGCTATGACACTGGTGACAACTCCCCTGCTCTTCTTTGATTTAATGCCATGCCCATGGGGATCTTCTCCATCCACTCTAGAAGGCAAATGTAGCTTTGGTTGAACATTTCATCTGAATGAAAGTACCTCTGACTGTACAATGCTCCATCTGTACTACACAGGAGCATCAGTTTTGGTTTGTGTACTCAAATCTTGGAGTGGGACATGAACCAGGAATCTGATGACAAAGATGTGACAATGCTGCCACAAATGATATCTAATGGAACTAAAAGTAGACTCTTCATTTGTCAAAAGATAGTAAGACCTACATGTTTTCATTTTGTCTTGATGATGGTATCCTTTTAATTTTTTTTTCCCTTTATTCATTCATGGGATGAGGGCATCACTGGCTAGGCAGCATTTATTACCCATCCCTAATTGCCCAGAGGGCAGATAAGAGTCAACCACATTGCTGTGGGCTTGGAGTCACATGTAGGCCAGACCAGGTAAGAACAACAGATTTCCTTCTCTAAAAGACATTAGTGAACCAGATGGGTCTTTCCCCCAACAATTGACTCACAGTCATCATTGGATTCTTAATTCCAAATATCTATGGAATTCAAATTCCACTATTTACTGTGGCCAGATTTGAACCTGGGTCCCCAGATTGTTATCTGGATCCCTCAATTAACAGTCTAGTGACAATACCACTAGGCCATTGCCTCCCTCTAATGAACTGAATGAATACGTTTGATACATTAACATTAGTATTTATTACTTAGTATTTAATATTGCCTCCAAAGAATGATTCAGTAAATATATTACAATGGTTATTCTGATGAGTTTATTGCTAATGTCTAACTTTCTTCTCAAAGTAAAATGTTTGCATTTTTCTAACATGAACACATTGTGAGAAATATTACCATTCCAACAGTCTTTAGCATATTGGAGATGGCAAGAACTGCACATGCTGGATTCAGAATCAATACAGTGTGGAGCTGGAGGACCACAACAGGTCAGACAGTATCAGAGGAGTCAATGTTTCAGGCCTAGATCCTTTCTCGGCCCGAAATGTCGACTTTCCTGCTCCTCTGATGCTTCCTGATCTGCTGCGTTCTTCCAGCTCTGCACTGTATTGAGTCTTTAGCATATGACTTCTGATCGGGGCTGACATCTAAAGCGCTAAATAAATGACATTGAGATATCTATAATATATTAATATAATACAATATATCTATAATATATTCAAAATTTATCAGCCTTCTTCAACATAAATTATTGTACCAACATCCATAAAGAAACTTGCCTGCATTGAAACATCACAATGTAATTACACCGAGATAACAAGCATGGGGCTGGATGAACACAGCAGGTCAAGCAGCATCATAGGAGCAGGAAAACTTGACGTTTCGGGCCTAAACCCTTCATCAGAAATGGGGGAGGGGAAGAGGGTTCTGAAATAAATAGGGAGAGAGGGGGAGGCGGATAGAGGATGGATAGAGGAGAGGATAGGTGGAGAGGAGGCAGACAATGTAATTACACCCTTATGTTTGTGGTGGTGCTGTGGCACCTCAATTTTGAATTTCTGGGTTCCTCAAACTGTACTGCTTCGAAAGCCATACTCTGCCACTAATTTGATTCCTTTGTTCAACAAACTGGCATAAATTTTGTAAAAGTATCAGCATTAAAGACAGAATGTATCAGTTTAAAGTGGGGACTGCTTTCTGCCTGGATACTCTGAACAAACTATTCCCTGTCTTTGAAATTTCTCTCTCAGCTTACATTCACTATTAGAAATCTGCATTTCACTCAAGCAAAGTATCTTTCATCTGGTAAGCCTGACCAAGTCAAATTTCCCGGCAACCAATCAAGCTTTGTGTTTTGCTGTCTATGCATATTTTAAAGAAAACTTCCTCCAGCACTACATACACTTTACTGAACAGCATTTCCTCCAAACCACAGAAGACCATTGGAGATTAACCAACATGAACCAGAAGCCGGAAAAATTGGGAATAGACTGTAGGTTAAATACCATCTGTAACATTAAGATAATATGATGTTGTGGCAATGCAGCGGATATGAACATCTTTGTAACCATTTTGTTTCAATTCTAACTGCTCACATTTCTGTTCATTCGATGTCATATATGAGAAGTTGATATGCACCATTAATGGTGAAAATAAATCGATACATGTTGCTGCATTTTCAGAAAAATATTGTTAAAGGTTATTTTAGACTCCCACAGTCATATCTGTAGACCATATTGCTAAGCAGAATGATGCAACAGGAGGGATTTGATGACTGCAATGACAGTCTTGCCCAGTCGTTGGACAAATGGTCAGAGAAAGGGTTGGAGGTGTGCACAGAGGGGTGGTTTGCAGCTGACACCCGTCTTCCTAATGCTGGGTCCTTCAATTTAGCACAGAGGCACAATCATGCCCCCAACACCACACCCCCCAAAAAAAAACCCCTTTGGCAGGCTGCTGACAGTTTGCAAGGGGGCATGTTCCCCACCTATCACTGCGTTGATACTATGAAAGTGGATTGAGAACTTTAAGTGGCTACTTAATGACATCAATTGGCATCCAGGCAGGAAGGGTTTCCTCCATCCTGCCCACCTTGAGCTTGCTTAGAGGAAGTTCAGAAGTTGGCATGATCTCCACCCTGAAGCCTCTTGCCTGATCAAAAGACCACCCTTGCTCCTTGGGGATTAAATCCAATACACCATGTCCCAAAGGTTATTCGAAATTGGGCTTGGAAAGTACAGTTATAATTTTGCGTGTAGACACTGCTTACGCTGTGCCATATGATCATACGATCATCAAATGTGTGCCACATAATTAGCTCCATATTTCTGCCCTGCAGTACCTCCTTTCGAAATCAAAGGGCAGCCATTCTGCTAGCAGATTTCTTTTGAATAGTGTTGCTTTAATGTAAATGGAGATGGCATCTCTTGGGAATTAGCTTGGCAGAGTCACTGATCTGAGCCGTGTGAGACGGCTCTATGTACTTACATGGCTGAAGTACAATTGTTACAAAAGCATTGAGTTAATTATTTTCTGTATTAAAGCTCTCCTCTCGTTGCTGTCGTCAGTAACCAGTGGTGCCAGCAGCGGTCATCATTTGTGTAACAGATGTGTAACAATTGATCAAATATCTCTGCAGATGCTTGATGGTGGGGGAGTGGGGGGAAGCCTTCTGCTTTCAGATAATGAAGCACAATTGATTTCTCCTGGTTGCATCTGAATCAGGAGGTTGTGACTTCAAGTCCCACTTCAAGATTTAAGCAGAATATCAAAGTTGGTACAGCATTGAAAGTGCTGCATTGATAGAGGCACTGGATTTTGGCTAAAGTGTTAAACTGAGGCCCCTCTCAGGTGGATATGAAAATTCAGTGTATTTTCAGAAGAGCAGCAGAATTATTCTGACTGATTGTTACCATTCAATCAACATTACAAAAAAATAAATTATCATGCCACTTCTCATTGCTGTTTTGGGGGAATTTGCTGCACACAAATTAGTTGCTTTTTCCTCCCCAAGTTCCCGCAGTGACTACATTCGGAAGTACCTCATTGTCTTTGGAACTTCTGATGGACATGTAAAGGATGATATGAATGCAAAGCTTCCTTCTACATAATGATCAGGATTCCTATGTCAATAATGTGATGATACTGTGGCTTTAAGAGGCATGTTTTGTGCTGGTTTCTTTTAGAGAGAGATTGGGGGACAGGTGCCGAGCAGTCAATGAGAAGATAAACAACTTGTGAAACCTTGGAGAGGGTTTAGGCCCGAAACATCAAGTTTTCCTGCTCCTATGATGCTGCTTGACCTGCTGTGTTCATCCAGCCCCATGCTTGTTATCCGTGAAACCTTGGATTTTTTTTTAGGAGTTGGAACTATAGAAGCAGCCTGAATGGATGTGGTCAAGCCCTTAGCCACAGAACCAAGGATTTTAGATTTAGCTTTCAGCTGTTGCTGCTTGGGTCTTGAAGAAGTGGAAGATATTTTTCCCTCTCTCGATTACAGCCAAAAACTGGTGGTTCTCTTCGTGGGCCATTGGATTGCCTGTGAGACAAATCTGTGTTCTGAATTTCCTTCTTGCCAAGGGTGTGTTTATGGGATGTTACTGTATTGGGAGAGTTAATTTGTAATTATTACTGCAACTGTTAAGTTTTCTAATACAGTTAAGTTATTTCAAGTTCTTCTTTCTTTTGTCAGAATTTAACCATTCTGTTTGAATAAATCATGTTTTGCTTAGCATCGACTTGTTTGACCAATGAATTGCATCTGTAACACAGGACCTGCTATTTACCATTAAAATAAGAAAATGTTAGGGTCTAGGCTACCTTTTTAATATATTTTGAGGGGGTCTGGTCTGATCCATAACAATAATGAATGTGAAGGATGTTTGGAATTTTAATTTCACTAGAATTTGGTATTGGCTGAAGTATGTGGCTGTTCAGCATATTCTAAACCTGTCTTGTTATGTTTCCAATTACAGTATTATCCAGAAAAAAAAGGTACAAGGCAGCGAATTGAAGATGTAGGTCTGGTATGCAATTCCGGCCAACACGCTAGACATGAATCTAGATCTATCATTTGGGAATAATGCTGGGTACAAATCAAAGTTGCATGGTAGCATATATGCTAAGCGAAAATATAACAGATCAGAGAAACAATCCTATTTGACGACTTCAACACATAACTGTTATATATCAAACCGGAAAATATATCAGCAGACATAAAATCATTAACATTAAACATCTATTATCTTTATAAGCAGGCAGGATATGAAACAGAAGTTGGTTAAGAAGGCACTTCAGAAATGTAGGAGCCAGAGGAGTTCAAACATTTGCAAAACTGCAGATTTGCCCAAATGCATTTTTTAGGATCAAACCATGACAAAAGATGCATTACAAATACATAATTTTGGCAGGAAGCATTGCGTGTCTAACAAGCATTAAAGAATTGCTATAGAGAATAATAATTTTTTGAAATAAATAAACTTCAGCAGTTTCCGTGAAATTTGAAAGCATGAACTAAGTTTAATTATTTCTTCCCTTGAAGAAAAGAGATCCAGTTGAGAATTTTCATATATTAGTTTCAAATTATATTATTCACTTTGTATAAACTTATTAAGTGCTTCGTACTTTATTACAGCAGTGAAACTTCAAATGTGGCCCGTCCTGAAACAAACTTTAATTTACACTGGCTGTTCAGTTACCCTTATAAATTACTTTATAGGTTTCACTTTTAAGTCCCATGCTCCCATAATTGTACTCTGGTAGTTTTCACATTAAGGTAAGTTTTCCAGTTCTGGCACTTGGACTATGAGCCTGGGTGCACTGTAAACATTATAGTTGCACATATTGCCAACATGTATTGGCCTTACTGAAGTAAGGTGGATATCCAAACTGCAGCTTACAACTGAAATACCAGATTTTAAAATGCTTCACATAGACTCTGGAAGGGCTTAACTGCACTTACTCATGCAGTTGATAAACTGAAGGATGACACTTGGGTATCTCCGCATGTGTGCTCAAAACTTATAACATCGTTTTCTTTTAATGTCTTTTAATTTCAGATCTACTGTAGATATTTTCTCAATTTCAGTGGCACTTGTGTTTTCTGAAAGAAGTTTGTCTGGTTCACCTTTACTGGCATTGCCCTACATCCACTTAACTGGCAGCAGGGCCGGGGAGGCTTATCTTTATTCTGTCATGGAATGTGAGGACCACTGGCAATACCAGCATTAGTTGCCTGTCAATAATTGCTCGACAACTGAATGGTTTGGCATGCCATTTTAGAGGCTAGTTAAGAGGTAACTACATTGTTGTGGGTCTGGACTCACCTGAAAGCCAGACCAGGTAAGGATAGCCGATTCCCTTCTCTACGAGACATCAGTGAATCTGATGGATGTTTACAAGAATTGATGACAGTTGTTATGGTCACTGTTACTAAGACTACTTTTCATTTCATTAATTGAATTTAAATTTGACTAGTTTCCACGGTGGGATTTAAACTTACATCCCCAGAGCATTAACACAGCCTTCAGTTTGCTAGTCCAACAGGATTACCAATACGCCACTATCAACTCAGCTTAACTTCACTCTCATATACAGATGTCACTCTTGACTCCTTCAAATAGTGAACAAGTTAATACAAGAAGAGCAAAACTGTATTTCCATTCATAAACTAATTTATTGGACAAAAAGCAGAAATTTGTAGAGTGATAGCTATGAATTGTGCCACTTAGTCCCATTTTTGGAACCTATGTTTGTGTAATGATGTAAAATTAAGAACATACATTAATATTCCACTGTGGTAGGTTATTTTACTTCAAAGTTGTAACCTCTCTCCAATCAGTTTTAAAGTTTCACAACTGTATTATTCTCCCTTCTGTTCTACCTGACTACCTGCATGATCTCTCACGCCCAAAAGCATGACGGTGATAATTGGTCTTTCTGTTCTGTTTTACTCGTGACTGTAGACAATAGGGAAGCAATCAAACCATCCAGATATACTGGCCTGGTATTTATGAGGAGGCCATCTGTAAGGCCAAAGATCCAGGTAAAGCTGAGCATCTGAATGAACAGAGGGTTTTTTTCTAGGATCATTCATCAGACCATGAGGAAAGAAATAAGAACAGAAGAAAGCCATTTGGCACTCAAACCTGCTCTGCCATTCAATAGGATTGTTTCTGAACCAACGCTCCTCATATCCACTTTCCTGCCTTCTTTCCCATAACCCTGATTCCCCTGTTGATCAGGAATCTATCTATCTCAAACTTAAATATACACAAAGACTCTGCCCCTACAGCTCTCTGTGGCAAGGAGTTCCAAAGACTCACTACCCGCCGAGAGAAGAAATTCCTCTTCATCTCCATTTCTGAGAATATGTCATCTGGTCCTAGACTTTCCTGTGAAACATCCTGTCAGCATTTACCTTGTCAAGCCCCTTAAGAATCCGATCCATTTCAATGAGATCAACACTCATTCTTCTGAACTCCAATGAGTAGAGAGTTCCAACCTGTTTAGCCTTTGCTCTTAAGACAATCTCTCCATATCAGAGATCATCCTAGCAAGCCTTCAACTACCTCCAGTGAAATGATATCTTTCCCTAAAAATAAAGGGACCAAAACTGCTCATATTACTCCAGATGTGGTTTCACCAACACCTTGCACAATTGCAGGAAGACTTTCCTACTCTTATACTTCTTATACTTCCCTACTCTTGTACTTCCCTATTAAATAAGGGCCAATATTCCATTCGCCTTCCTGATGATATAGGAAGTTGGACGTCTGTGATGGGAGCATTGACAGGCGGGTGTGCATAATCAGGAGAGCTGGAAGGCGAGGCTACTGGAAACATACTGACAATTGGAGTGAACTTAAGAAGTCTGGAGATTGGGATTTGAGAGGGGGAAGAAGGACCAAGGCTAAGGAAGCTTGTGTTTTCAAATAAACCTGTTGGACTATAACCTGGTGTTGTGTGATCTCTGACTTTGCATTGTTAAGAGTGAGAAGATAAAGGAAGTAGAGTGGAAGAGTCAGCTGTGACAGCAGAATCAGAAACATGAGGCTCGGGGGTTTTAGCTGCAAATGAGCAAACAAAGCATGAAGAAGGAAACCAGAGTCTTCAGTGGCAAGGCCCAATCTACCAAGAGAGGATGTACTGAAGGCATAGTACCCTTTCAAGATGAGTGAATGCCGAAGGCACCTTAGTATGACTAGGGATATGACAAACTACATCTGCAGCCTCCTGGGGGAAGATCTGCAGACACTTGGCTTGAGATGAAGTGCTGCCTGTGGTGCTGAAGATCACAACTGCACTGAACCTCCTCGACACTGGCTGATTATAGAGCTGAACTGGGGACTTGTGTGTTATCTTACAATCAGCAACAAGCATACAAGTATGAGGTTAGCAGCGTCCTTTGCAGGAATGTTATGCAGTTTGTTCAGTTCACTGTGGATACAGACAGCCAAGCTGCCAGAGTCATGGGGTTTGCATACAGATATGTAAGCCATCAACTGAGTGTGTAATGCACTCAGAGCTCCATGCCATCATCCAGCCTGATTTCTCCATAGGAAAGGGACTACAGTCCCTCAATGTCTACCTTTCTTGTGACCTCAGGCAACAATTCCTACAGGTATGCTCCTGTTATCCTGGGAGCTGTCATGATGCTTACATTCTGCAAGGTTCATTGAATGTTTGCCATGCCCCATCATCTCCAGGCTGCCTTATGGGTGACACGAGATTTTGTCAGAATGCATGGTTAATGAGCTTAATGCGAGACTCTAAGACTGAAGCCAAACAACAAGATAGTGCAGTCCTCTATCATAGAACAGACAACTGGGGTTCTGAAGATGTGCATTCATTGCCTGGACTAACCAGGAGGAGCACTGACCCCTCCATGGACGGAGTCACAAGGGGAGTGTTTATTCACTGTTTCTGTTAAAATCTAGTTAAATGATGGAATGACTTCTTAGAAGAGGAGATGGGCGTGGATCCTTGGATGAAAAAGAAAGGCAGCCTGATGGAAATGATGAGGGAACTAATGGTACTGCTGAGGAAGCAAGGACAGTAGTAAATCGAGACAGATAGCCCTGCAATAACGGAACATTTGTTAGCTTTGAGAACTAATGACTTTGCATGGACAATGTGGATACTCAGAAGTAATAGTCAGTTTGATGCATAAGCCTTACAGCCCCTAAAGGAGTGTTTCTTTTATAATTGTGAAACTTTACATTGCTTGGCTTATCATACATTATAATTTCTTTATTCCCTTTGCACCTTTAAACTCCTGTTTAGTTTCATGGCCTGGTCAGCAGCATGGAACTTTATGAGTTTAGATGGGGACCATGCTTGTAAAAAATAGACCTTTGTGTGGAAGGGACATTCATCTATTTGATTTGATTTATTATTGTCACATGTACCTAAGCACGATGTAAACTTTTGTTTTGCCTGCAGTACAGGCAGATCTTATCATACAAAGGTTATAGGGTGATTGAACAGAGGGAGGAATACAAAATTACAGCTGCAGAGAAGGTGTACAAAAAGCAAGATTGACATTAGATCTGAAATTTGAGAGGTCCATTCAGAACTCTATTAACAGCAGGGAAGAAGTATCAATATGCATGTGTTTAAGCTTTTGTATCTTCTGCCTGGTGGCAGAAGTCAGAAGAAAGTATAACCAGGGTGGGAGAAAGTTTTGATGATGTTGTTTGCCCTTCTGAGGCAGCGAGAAATGTAGATGGAGTCAATGGATGGAAGGTTGGCTTGCGTGATGGACTGGGCAGTGTTCACAACTATCTGTCACAGAGATGTAGGGAGCTACTCCATGCTGATTGACACATGCAACACAACCATGTGGCTTATATTGTCACTTCCTAGAAGAGACCTGTGCAGGAAAGCATCTTTACGACCCTACGCCTGAAGCATGTATTCATCCTGATGAGTTCTGATGAAGAGTCACTGGACCGGAAACATTAACTCTGCTTTCTCTCCACAAATGCAGTCAAACCTGTTGAGTTTTACCAGAAATTTCTGCTTTTGTTTCAGATTTCCAGCTTCTGCATTTCTTTGTTTTATGCTAGTGTTTGCATCCAGAGTACTTATTGCCCCTGAAAGTATTCCAGAAGGGAATGCAAAACATTAAATTATAAAGAGATTGCAGAAGACCACAGGAATGAAGAAAATTATAATGCACTTATTTGCATTTTTGTGCTTTATCAAAGGTTGAACTTAAGCATTCAAAGTAACTTCAGCACTCTTTCATCTTTCTCTTCAGACCACTATGTCTGGTCCCTGCATTGACAGCTGCAACTGAGCTGGCAGAAACTTGCTGACTGTTTCCCCTCCTTCCATAGGTGACTGGCAGTTGCCCTCTAGTGGCAACGGACCCAGAGGGCTCGAGCACACTGGGCATATCCTGCATGATTCTGGGCACAACCTTGTCAGCACTTGGATTCCTAGCAGTGGAGAGTTGTTGTGACAAATCTGGAGCATTCTGAGAGGACAACTCCTGGGTGCCTGTCAGTTGCTCCTCCTCTCCTGCAGTGTATATTTGCACCTCCTTCACCCAGTGAGGAGATGGGTAAGTTCGAATGAGGTCAAGACCTGCTGGCCTCTGTCACCGACTCATTGAGTGAAAACACTTGAGGGATGGAGTGATGGCCCGGGCACATACCCTGCAGATACTGACCGTTCTGCTGGACCTGACTCTTCACGCTTACTGCCACTCACTGGAGTCAGCCATGTCCCTGCCTGCTGGAGCCACAACATCAGACAGAACATGGGCAGATGCTTTGGCTCTTCACTTCAGCCCTTTTCGACACTTTGCCAGATGTTGCCTGTCTCCGCATTTCCATCAGCTCCTGAATAACTGAATCCAGGGGCTCATCAGCTGTATTGGAATCAGCATGGATCTGTTCTCCAGCAGTCATCTCCATGTCAGAGTCTTCAGCTGTTACCTGCTCCTCGACATATGGGTTTCTGCAAGAGCTGCAGTTATCAGAACATGACCCTTAGTCTACCCTAGATTTATTACCTACAGTTGTGGTAGTCTCTGCACTTGTGGAAAGTGGGTGGGTGTGCTGCGGGATGGTCTTGACACTGTTTCCTTTGAGCCTTCTGCCTCCTCCTCCTTGTAGGCATGCTCTGTAGGAGAGATGGACCTGGCTGTTGGGGCTTTTCATTGCCTGACCCTGGATTGTGAGTGGGACCCAGAGTTTAAGGAGGAAAAATGTAAAGCTTTGTTGGTCCCTTGATGCACCATCCTCACATGAGGTCTTATTGGTGCTTGATGTGTAGCTGGAAAGATTTCTCACTGGACAGCTGGAAGTGTCTGTTCTTCCACACACGCGCACTCCTTTTGGTCTCCTGACAGCTTGGCCTACTCCTCAATTATTGTGAGCATCCTGGTTTCAGACACACAGCCCCTTATTGGGACCCACACTCATGCTGGCTGCACACATTCTTCTCCTGCAGAAGGGTAGAGGCATTAAGAGACATAAACCTGGGATTATGATCACCAATAGAAACAGATAGAGTTGTGAATCTCTATAGGTGTGACAGACCCTGTGTGACACTTGCAAGTTGAAAGTGATATGGGGAAGCTATGAATTTTGCCAAATTGATTCCTGGGATGGTAGGACTGATGTATGAGGAGAGATTGTGTCATGTAGGATTGTATTCTCCAGACCTTAGAAAAATGAGGAGGGGATCCCGTAGAAACACATACAATTTTAACAGGGTTAGACAGATTAAATGCAGAAAAGATGTTCCCAATTGTAATGGAGTCCAGAGCCTGAGTCACAGTTTAAGGATAAAGGGTCAACCTTTTAGGGCTGAGATGAGGAGAAATTTCTTCCCCATAGTGTGGTGAGCCTGTGAAATTCTCAGCTACAGAATGTAGTTGAGGCCAAAACATTTTGTGTTTTCAAGAATAAGGTAGACATAGCTCTTGTGACTAAAGGGATAAGAAATATGGGAGAGTGATTAGAGTATTGAGCTCCATGATGAGCCATGAGCAGATTGAATGGCATGGAAGGCTGGAGGGGTCAAATGGTCTATTCCTGCTCCATATTTCTATGTTTTTATGAATGAGAGGGCTCTCAATGAAAGGCAATTGATTGTAGTGAAACAGTTGGAGCTCATGACAACCAATAAAACTTTATATGGAGTGTGCATCTGATATTTGTGTGAGAAGAGTCAGCATTTTAATATTGGGTCTATAATTCCACTTTATTTATGAGCCCAATGATTAAAAAAGAATATTTAAATATATGACTAGGATAGAGATGAGGGTCCTAGCATGATAGCCTTTAATTAATTTGTTGGACTGATCAGGCTAGTGAAAGTTACAGTAATGAACTTTCATTTCTGCTATAAATTGCACAGAGATGACAATGGTATTTTGTTGACTGTGCATTTTCCCAAAGCCTGCTGTTGTGCTGGTGTAGTTGGCCCATGTATACCTTCAGCTAGAAGCTATGTGATATCTAGGTTCTTTGAGTTGTGATGCAAAGTCAATGAGCTGATGGAACACGAGTTGTAACCAAAATACCCTCTAATTTTATCCGACCTCCGAGGTCCGTGGGTGGCAGTGACTTCCAGAGGTCAACGTGCCTACAGGCCGATCCGTGTGCGTGGACCTTCCGACTGGTTGCCTAGCTGCGCAGCTTAGAAGGAACATTGTTTTGACAAGATAGGAGAGAGACAGTATCACAGTGCCTCAGGTCAGGTAACATGGGCAGGTACAATGAAGTGACAGACATTGATTGCAAATGAGTCATGTATTGGAAATACCCAGCAACCAATCATGTCTGTGGCAGTCTGGAGCAGTAGCTACAATGCTAACTGGCACTTATAGGGGCATGATATATTGAGTAGACAATAGCTCCTGCACTATCAGTGCACAAGTTTCTTGTTGGCCCTGTAATTAGTCACATCACCAGGTGCCATGGACACTGACTGGCAAAGCCACTTCCATCCAGACTGGCTCGGTGTCTAGGGGCAGATTCCTGTCCCTGTCCCTTGGAAAGAGCACTTTCCATTGTTTGCAAGCTTCCTCCAGCTATATCCCCAGGGACAATGGTGCTGCTTTTAGCCAGATCTCTAAGGTGTTGAGGGCCAAGTGGGAGTAATAATTTTGATGCATGCTTCTGAATTGCAGAGAGCTGGAAAAACAGGGGCTGTGGTCCTCAGAATGTGACCCCAATCTAGTCTAGATAAATTACCCACAGTGATGGAAGTTTCTGCACTGGTGTATGATAGGGATGGAAATGCTTTTAAATATGGTGCCTGGAGGTCTGAACCCAGAAGAACCAGGAGGACGTTGAACCTTCTGTCAATCTGCCACTGCAATTCGGTATAGTACCCATACATGCACATGTAATGAGCTTGAAAGGACCTGATTTGACAAGAAAACCCAGCCCACGCCTGAGAGGAATTTGCTCCTGTTGTGTGAAACCATCTCTACGCGTAGCCTCAGGAAATATTGCTATGGGCAAAGGACCTGCTTTCAGATCGAGAACATATGGTGGAGATGATGATGATGATGGTGATGTTAACTTAATGCCAAGTATCAGGATGATTAGTTTAAATCTTTAAGGCTATGTTCTAAAAGTTACATTTAAAAGATTGGAAATCAAGATGGTTTCCAAGGGTTACCAGCTGTCTCCAGTAGATTAAGAAGCTATCTTACCTCCAGGGCAGCAAGGAGGACACACTCCTTGCTGCAGGTTGGACTATTGGATAAATAAGGCCCCTTGATATCTTCATTAAAATGTTTGCCTTTCAAACAAAGGACCTGTGACTGAAACTACAGTAAGGAGGAGACACCAACTCAACCAGTTCATTGGATTAGCACAGCACTTTATTTGGACAATGCCTTGACACTTCATGCATGCTCACATGATGAGGTGGCCATTGTTGCTCCCTGCTAAAATAAAATTAGCGACATTCAAACCGGCTTTCAGGCCAATTCTATCAAAGTGAGAAAGTCCAGCAAGGAAAACCATTAGACAACCACTGTCACTGAAGCAACCAAAGTATTCAACTACAATATCCTAATGGAATCTCATCTGATTCGTTTCAACTATCAATTCACTGGAGAGGTTGACCTCCTGCCAGTTCAACTATTTGAACCTTTGCAGCTCGTAAGACCAAAGATGCGCAGGCTAGGTGGATTGCCCATAGTGTCCAGGGATATACAGGCTAAGTGGATTAGCCATGGGAAATGCAGGGTTACAGGGATAGCGGAGGGGGTTAGGTCAGTGTGCCTTGCTCTTCAGTGGGTCATTGTGGAGTTGATGGACCGAATGGCCTGCTTCCTCATCGTAGGGATTCTATGATTCTTTAATTCTAAGTAATCTCTTCTTTCTCAAAACCTTCAGAACAGTTAAAACATCAACTCAACTAAGCACAGTCATCTAGACTTGAAACGTGAGCTTGCTTTCTCTCCATGGATGCTGCCTGACCCGTTGTTATTCCCAGCATTTTTTGTTTTCAGTACAGATTCCAGTATCCACAGTAACTTGCTCCTACTAAGAGACCAGTGTGCGTGTGCGTGTGTGTGTGTGTTGAACTTTGGGGCAAATATGTGGAAATAAAAAAAGTCTTTAATTTTGAATGCACGAACGCTTGGTGCTGGGTTATTAGTACACATTTAAACAGATAAATATAATCATTATGGGCAATTAAAAAGAAACACTTAAAATTTGTCCATGACATCGACAAGAACAAAAGAGGTGATTTGTTTTAAGTTTCTGACTGAGATCTTTAAAACCGAGGAGTGGATAAAATGTTTCTTTTTGTAGGGGATCATAACTGTTAGATAGCCAGAAATACAACCACATTTCCCACATTGCAACTCTAAATATTAGAGACATCTATAGGCTTTAATGAGGTTTGGAATGTCCTGACATTGTGGAAGGTTCTGTATGAATGAATGTCCTCTTCAACTCCAAAATAGAATTCAGGAAAAGCATCTTTACTCAGATTGGTTAAAATGTGAAGTTTACTACATAGCAAGGGAGCGGTTCAGACAAATAGCATAGGTGTATTTCAGGGAAAACCAGATAGATGGACGAAGCAGAAAGAAATGGATGAATGAGATGAAATGTTGTAGGGTGGGAAAAGGCTTGTTTTGACATCGACTAGCTATGCTGAAAGGGCTGTTTCTGTTTGGCGAATTCCATGTAACATAACTTGTCAAACTGTCAGTGAATATTCAGGAAAATATTCTGTTAAAATTGGTCGTAAAACGAAAATCTGTTCAGACACTGGTGTGGCAAATGTGCTTTTGCTAATGCTTCTTTACATGAACAATATAAAAATGGAAATTCTTTTGCACACGAAGGAAACAAAATCAATTGCACATGTGATTATTAATTAGAGTGAAAAACTAAGATATGGCTTATAAATGGCAAAGTGCGGCAACATACATTGTAGCGAAGATTTAAACACTTTCACTGAATGTACCAGGAAGTCAAACTAGTTTGGAAGTCCTTTCTGTATTCCCTCAAATAGATATCAGTGGGATTTCAGAATTTCGATTGACTACTGCTGCAGCCAGATTTAAAAAAAAGGTGTAAACATGTAGAATGTTAATGGTAGGTCATAATAGTAATCTTATCCAATAATTACATAATTACAAAGCCAAGTATGAAGGTGTTTGATGTTTCATTTGTGCAAAGTTGTAAAAACCAATAAGAATGGCAATGAGGTGGGAGATAAAATAGAGTTATGTAGCTGTGCTGACTGACTTTTGATTCATTTGAAAACAACATATGCAGTTCATTACATCAAAGCCAGGTTGCTCCTCAACAAAACATTCTGTCAGATAATAGGTTGATAGGAGGGGAAGCTGCATGATAAACATCATTTTCAATTGCACAAAATCAATAAGAGTTCTGTAAGAAAATAAAAACCTAGTTCTTGAATGAACTCTGAAAAAAAGTGGTTTGTTCAGATCTTGAAGAGCAGAAGATGAAATACAAAACTTACTGCTGTGAGAAGAGCCAGAATATTTAATATTAGGCCTATAATTACACTTTATTTATGGACTCAGTGATTAAAAAAGAATATTTGAAGATATGTTCAGTGCAGAATGAGGCTCCTAGCATGACAGCCTTTATTTATTTCATTGGTCTGATCAGTCTAGAGAAAGATACAGTAGTAAACTTTCATTGTTTCTATAATTAATACAGAGACTGGAGAAGTATTTTGATGACTGTGTCTTTTCCCAGAAGAAGCAAGATATTTATCTGAAACACACCTTACTATTTCTTCAGCACTTAACTTGTGAAATACTAATAGAATGATAAATAAGACAATTCAGTCAGCTAACATGTGATGGGAGTGCAAGTTGCGAGTGACCAGATGAAAAAGCTAAGGTAGAATGAAACGTAAAATTCATGAGGTAGCTGCTGTATGAATGCATAATTGTCTGAAAGGGTCTATACTGAGTCAGAGAAGCAAAGGGCGGAACCTTACTTTGTGTGAATTGCATTGAGTGTTTTGGAGAGCATTTCATCACAAAGTATATCGGGATTTCTTGCTTTTCTTATTCATTCATGGGATGTGAGCATCGCTGGCTGGCCTAGCATTTATTTCCCAACCTTAGCTGCCCTTGAGAAGATTGTGGTGGGCTGCCTTCTTGAACTGCTGCAATCCATGTGCTGTTGACCCACAATGCACATAGGGAAGGAATTCCAGGATTTTGACCCAATGACGGTGAAGGAATGCTGATATAATTCCAAATCAGGATCATGAGTGGCTTGGAAGGAACTTACATTTGGTGGTGTCTCCATGTATTTGCTACCCTTGCCCTTCTAGATAGTACAGATCATGGGTTTGGAAGGTGCTGTCTGAGATCTTTGGTGAATTTCTGCAGTGCATCCTGTAGAAGGTACACACTTCTCCTACTGAGTGTCAGTGGAGGGAGTGGATGCTTTGGATGTGATGCCAATCCAGTGGGCTGTTTTGCCTTGGATGGTGTCAAGCTTCTTGTGCGTTATAGGAGTTGTACTCATTCAGCCAAGTGGAGGATATTCCATCACACTTTTGACTTATGTCTTGTCGATTATGGACAGGTTTAGGGGAGTCAAGAGGTGAGTTACTTGCTGCATATCGTACCTAATTCCCCATATTAGTTACCTACTCTGCCCGTACGCTGATTCTAGCTCCATTTTACACTGTGCCACTCCAGAATATCTCTCCATTCACTGAATATCCACTCAGAAAAGCATCCCTGGCACCTGTGCCACAAATAAAAGGCCACTGTATAACCAGATGAGAACTGGCATTCTGAACCTGCCCTGTTTGTTCATGAATAAACTCTGAACATAAAAGGGAATATGATCCAAAATCCACAAACCTGAATGCCCTGGCCGACCCATTGTCTCCGCCTGCTCCTGCCCCACCGAACTCATCTCCACCTACCTAGACTCCATTTTCACCCCCTTGGTCCAGGAACTCCCTACCAACGTCTGTGACACCACCCACGCCCTCCACCTCCTCCAGAACTTCCAATTCCCTGGTCCCCAACACCTCATTTTTACTATGGACGTCCAGTCCCTATACACCTGTATTCCCCATGCTGATGGCCTAAAGGCCCTCCGCTTCTTCCTGTCCCGCAGAACTGACCAATCCCCCTCCACCGACACCCTCATCCGCTTAGCCGAACTCGTCCTCACCCTCAACAACTTCTCTTTCAATTCCTCCCACTTCCTACAGACAAAAGGGGTGGCCATGGGTACCCGCATGGGCCCCAAGCTATGCCTACCTCTTTGTAGGTTACGTGGAACAATCCCTCTTCCGTACCTACACTGGCCCTAAAACCCACCTCTTCCTTCGTTACATTGATGACTGCATTGGCGCTGCTTCGTGCACCCACGAGGAGCTCGAACAGTTCATCCACTTCACCAACACCTTCCACCCCAACCTAAAGTTCACCTGGACCATCTCCAACACTTCTCTCTCCTTCGTGGACCTCTCTGTCTCCATCTCGGGTAACCACCTAGAAACCGATGTCCATTTCAAGCCCACTGACTCCCACAGCTACCTGGAATACACCTCCTCCCACCCACCTTCCTGCAAAAATGCCATCCCCTATTCCCAATTCCTTCGCCTCTGCCGCATCTGCTCCCAGGATGAGACATTCCACTCCCGTACATCCCAAATGTCCTCATTCTTCATGGACCGCAACTTCCCCCCCACAGTGGTCGAGAACGCCCTCGACCGCGTCTCCCGTATTTCCCGGAACACATCCCTCACGCCCCGTCCCCGCAATAACAACCAAAAAAATTCCCCCTCGTCCTCACATACCACCCCACCAACATCCGGATCCAACGCATCATCCTCCGACACTTCCGCCATCTGCAATCAGACCCCATCACCAAAGACATTTTTCCCTCCCCACCCTTATCTGCCTTCCGGAGGGACCACTCCCTCCGCGACTCCCTTGTCCGCTCCACACTCCCCTCCAGCCCCACCACACCCGGCACTTTTCCCTGCAACCGCAGGAAGTGCTACACCTGCCCCCACACCTCCTCCCTCACCCCAATCCGAGGCCCCAAGAAGACTTTCCACATCAGGCAGATGTTCACCTGCTCATCTGCCAATGTGGTATACTGCATCCGCTGTACCCGTTGTGGCTTCCTCTACATCGGGGAAACCAAGCGCAGGCTTGGGGACCGCTTTGCAGAACACCTGCGCTCAGTTCGCAACAAACAACTGCATCTCCCAGTCGCGAACCATTTCAACTCCCCCCTCCCATTCCTCAGATGACACGTCCATCCTCGGCCTCCTGCAATGCCACAGTGATGCCACCCGAAGTCTGCAGGAACAGCAAATCATACTCAGCCTGGGAACCCTGCAGCCCAATGGCATCAATGTGGATTTCACAAGCTTCAAAATCTCCCCTCCCCCAACCGCATCCCAAAACCAGCCTAGCTCATCTCCACCTCCCTAACCTGTTTTTCCTCTCACCTCAAGCCACACCCCCATCTCCTATCTACTAACATCATCCCGCCCCATTGACCTGTCCGTCCTCCCTGGACTGACCTATCTCCTCCCTGCCCCCCTACCTACACTCACCTTTACTGGCTCCATCCCCGCCTCTTCGACTTGTCTGCCTCCTCTCCACCTATCCTCTCCTCTATCCATCCTCTATCCGCCTCCCCCTCTCTCTCTATTTATTTCAGAACCCTCTTCCCCTCCCCCATTTCTGATGAAGGGTCTGGGCCTGAAACGTCAAGTTTTCCTGCTCCTATGATGCTGCTTGACCTGCTGTGTTCATCCAGCCCCATGCTTGTTATCCATGATGCCACTGTTCTCTCACAAGCACCTGGAGGTGATGCAGGATGAGGGGTTGCAAAGGAGAGGCATTATATTCATGGAGTACCAGCAGAGGAGTCCACAATACCAGAACCTTACAGCCTCGTCTGAGGTCACCACCCGGGTCAGCCTCATGCATGTGAAAGAATGGCCAGCAGAGCCACAAGAATGTCAATGACATTCTCAGCTCCACCAGGGTAAGTGGCACATTCCTCTGTCCCTACCTTATCCTCACCCTATCTCTGCTTTTCCACCACCTCCCGCCTAAGCTCATGCTCTCCCAGTCACATTATTGCTTGTAATATTATCCCTCACCCTCTATGACCCTGCCTGGGACTTCCTCATAGCTGACCCTGTGTAGCCTTGGTTGGCTCTTACTTCACTATACTGGAACACTTCATTACTTTTTCTATTTGCACCAGCAGTAACAACCATGTCTGTTTCTGTTCACTCAATCCCTCTCTTTATTTAATTGCAGGAGAAGACAACCCACAATAAGGCAATTAATGCCCAGATGATGCCGTGGTCTCTTTTCCATGAGAGGAGGTGAAAATCCTATCCCCAGCAGGAGAAGACTGGGACTGCTTCTGTGGGGATACTATGACATCCATGTCCTGCTGTCTGAATAAATGTCACTCTTTATTCCATTGAAATTCTCACAGTAATCCCACTGCCAATGTTATTCATTGCACACCATCTCTAACCTCTGGCCGTGATGCCTTCTGTCTACTTTGTCTAACAGGTACCAACAGATATTCACCACCTCCACAGAGCTGGATCCCAAGACATGATCTCCTTGATCTCTGGGGGTGAAAGTATTGGAGCCTCAGAGGGAGCATTGGCCAAGTTGCCCCCTATGCTGTCCCCCAGCTATTTAGAGATGGATTCTGTGGTGGGACAGTTACATTTAGAATGTTTGGGGGCTTTGCTGGTGAGCACCTCAGTGTGACAACTCTGCAACTGACTTGTGAAGAAACATTCCAGGTCACAGGCACTTGGGGGACTGTTGGGGACAAGGTACCTGCTGAGATGGAGAGGACCCATTGGTGCCAGCTCAGGGATTTTGCCTGCATGCACAGGAAGAAGCAACAGATGGCTTTGTTGGACACAATGGCTTTCACTACCCAGAGCCTAGGGCAATGCAACAAGTCATGCAACTGCTTAGCTGGCTCCATGAGAAGTTTGGAAGCTGCTGTGGACATCCAGGTCCAGTACACTTGGGGTCTTCTTGAGAAGCACGCCCACCTACCTTTGTCTTCTTTACCTACATCTTCCTTCTCTATTGTGAATCCAGGCAATGCCTGGGTTGTGTATGGGTTCTGTTCTGGACTCTGTTTGCAAGTCAGTTTATTTCCAAGTTGGAGAATAATGCAGGCCAGTGTAAAACAGCCACTCAAGTATGAGCATTTGTAAGTCAGATGCTTTTAAGTTGGGGACCCCGTGTACAGATTTAAAAGCTCACCTGTGTCTTCTGGCTCCACACACAATGTTTGCCACTTTGGTCCCTAATAGATCATACTGTTTCTTCAGCTGTCCTTGAACCTCTGTCATCCTTAGACAATACCATTTAAATTTTTGTAATTTCACATGCCAGCATTGTTTCATTCTCCCCTTTACTTTCCTAATTTATTTTCTTTAAACAAACCCCTGCCCTTTCGAGGCTTTCTAGTGTTTCAAGCTCTCGGTATCTACCATAAGCTTCCCTTTGATCCTAATCCAATCCTGTACTTTCATTGACAACCAGAGTCCTCTGAACTTGCTGGTTCCACCCTTCACCTTTATGGGAACATGTTGACCCTGCACTCTCATCATTTTCTTTTTGAAAGACTCCACTGCTCTGCTGTAGATCTTCCTATAAGTAGCTGTCCACTTTAGGCAGACTTGGAGTACTGTAAACGCTGTACACTATGATAATATTCAATGGATTTGGTGGAAGAACAGCTTAGAATCTTCAAAGCATAAGAGCTACCACGTGTTACTATGAATGGGTGGCACGGTGGTCTGTACTGTTGCCTTACAGCATGAGGGACGTGGGTTTGATGTTAGTCTCAGGTGATTGTGTGGAGTTTCTCCCTGTGTCTGTGTGGGTTCCTGCTTGGTGTAGGTTTGATGGGCTGAATGGTGTCTTTTCACACGGTAGGGATTCAAAGATCCAGGTATTCCTCATGATGTCTATAACAAATCCTCTCTTAGCTGTGTAACTTATGTTTAGTTGTTGGCATGCGATTCACTCCATATTATTTAAGACAAGAGTCACCTTTCATCAGAGGAAAAAACTGCTTTTTCTGTACCTCATCAGATGAAGAGGACTCTTCGGATCCAAACCATAAAAAAAATCTACTTCCCACTTGCTGAGAAATTGTACAGACATCCCCATACAACTAAATGGTCAGCAGTGAGAATTGCTCATACGACAGAAGCATCAAAACAATAGCCCTCAGTTAACTAATTGGCAGGAAATGATTGTTATTATTCAACCTGTTTGGCCATATTAAGTGGGACTTGAACCTGGATCGTCTGCCTCATCTAGTACCTCTACATCACAAAACCCTCTAACTTTAGAGTAAATAGCACCACAATGATATTTATCAATGAAAAGAAAAAAACCGCCAAAACAAATAATTTTCATTTTATTACATCTTTGCCCAGCAAGTTTTGATTTACTGCTTCTCCTGCCATCCTTCTGTTTTCTGACTGAGAAATCCACAGTAAGGATAAAGGCTCTCTTCTTCCACCTTACTAACTGACAGACCCACCGACAACATGCATGTAAATTGCGTTCCCCTATAGCTACTTGGACTCTGTGGGTTCACTGCAGTAAGAAGAAAGGACATAACATCAGCTGCTGCAAGCAGTTGACTCTAGAAGGGGCTGTTCGTTGTAAAGAAACCCGTAAAATAGTCTTTCAGGATCCCCCAAAAGATACCTACTTCAAGAGATGAGACAAATTACTCATCTGGTTTTTAAAGGCTTCCCGGTCCTCTGGCTTCCCACTAATCTTCACCACATTGTATGCTTTCTCTTTTGTTTTTATGCTCTCCCTGACTTCTCTTGACAGCCATGGTTGCCTCATCCTCCCCTGAGTATGTTTCTTCTTCCTTGGGATGAATTTCTGCTGTGTCTCCTTAAATAACTAAAGAAATCTCTGCTCCAGTGTCTTCTCTGCTAGGGTCCCCTTCCAAGCATCTCTGGCAACTCCTCCCACATGTCTTTGTAGTTGCCTTTTCTCAGTTGCAATACTGTTAAATCTGATTCCAGCTTCTCCCTCTGAAATTCAGGGTGAAGTCTATTGTATTATGGTCACTGCCCGCTAAGGGTTCCTTCACCTTAATTTCCCTAATCAAGCCTGCTTTATTACACATCACCAAATCCAGAATTGCCTGTTCCCTAGTGGGCTCTACCATAATCTACTCCAAAAACCATCCTGTAGGCATCGCATGCATTCCTTTCCTTGAGATCCGCTATCAACCTGATTTTCCCAGTCCACTTGCATATTGAAGTCCCCCATGGTTATTGTGATCATGTCTTTCATTCATGCCTGTTTTTATTTCCTATTTTATTTTCTTCCCCGCATCCTGACTACAGCTCGGAGGCCTGTACATTGCTCCTATCAGGGCCTTGTTTCCTTTGGGGTTTCTCAACTCTACCCACACAGATTCTTCACCTTCCGACCCTATATCACTTCTTGCTATTGATTTAATTTCATTTCTTACGAACAAGGCGACCCTGCTCCCTCTGCCACCTGCCTGTCCTCTCGATAGGGAGTGTATCTTTGGATATTTGGTTCCCAGCTCTGATCCCCGTGCAGCCACATCTCTGTGATATCCACAACGTTATACGTGTCAGTTTCAACCTGTGCTACAAGTTCATTTACTGTGTTTTGAATGCTGCATGCATTCAATTACAATACACTCAGTCTTGCATTGGCTGCAACCCTTCTCACAATTGTGCCCTGCTGTGCCTGAAGTTAGATTCCTGACCCTTTCTGTCCTATTATTTGTTCTGGCAAGCCCTCTGTTGAGCCCTCCCCACCTTTGACGTTTTTCATGCAACTGAACCCACTCCCACTGTCTAATTTAAAGCCCAATCAACAACTTTAGAATCATAGAATCACTGAATCATAGAATAGTTATGTAATTTGCCAGGACTCTGGTCTCAGCATGATTCATTGACCACAACAACTGGATATTTTCCCTCACACTCCAAGTTTCTCTGCAGTCCAGTTGAGATATTCTGAACCTGGTAGGCAACACAGCCTTTGGGTCTCTTGATTCTGACCACAGAAGGCAGTGTCTGTTCCCCTGACTATACCGCAGTTACACTTCACTATTCTCTTCTTCTTGAATTGCTTTCTGTACCATGGTGCTATGGTCAGTTTGCTCATCCTCCCTACAGCACCCACTCTCGTTCACACAGGGAGCAAGAATCTCAAACCTGGTACACAAGCTCAAGGGCTGAGGCTCCTTCCGCACTAGCTCCTGGATTCCACTACTGCCTCACTCATAGTCACACCCTCATTTCCCTGACCACTGACCGAATTCAAGGTAGTTAATCTGAGGGGTGTGACTGCCTCCTGAAACACAGTGTCCAGGTAATTCTGCCCCTCCCTGGTGTGTTGCAGTGTTTGAAGCTCAGAATCTAGCCTAACTCTGAATCCAGAGTTCCTCAGCAGCCAACACTTGCTATAAATGTCACTACATACCACAATGGGGGCTACCAGCTTCCATATGATGCAGTTGCAACATCTCACCTGGACCTGCATCTCTATTTTAGTTACTTGGTTCTTAGTTTGATTTCTAAAATTTCTTGCTAGTTTTCTAGTTTGCAGCCTATAAATATTTCCTCTGTTTACCTTTAATGTGAAAGTAACCTGCAAGAATTAGTCAAATTAGAAGCTATCTTCAATCAGTGACGGCTTACTGTGATGTTCCTATTTTGGGTTTGGCCCCTGATCCTTGGCTTCAATTTATCCTGTTTAAAGAAAAACCTTCCAAACAATGAGCCAAAAAAAAACAAACAAAAAGCACTCTTCCCTCTGCATCAATTCTCACGTTGACTTCAAATTGTCCAAACTATATACTTGCTCAGGCTGTGTCTCTTTCTGGATGCGATTTCTCCTTCCTGACCATGCAAAGCTGACTGAAAGTACATTTCCAGAAACAGTACATTATGCAGCCTCTTTCACTGTTCTATCATTCTATGATAAGGAAAAGTAGCAGTTAAATTATTCCCCATTGTACTTCAGATACTGATTTTGAATGTAATCTATGTAGCACTGGGATTACACAATATTACATAAATCATGAAATTTTATTTTGTAGATTTTGTCTTGACTGTTTACGGCAACATTTGAAGTCTGCTAAGATTGACTCATTCATCTTTTACTATAGTCTATTGCTGTAAAGAAGTCATGCATTCTGCATTCTGTTAATGATGGATTCACACACAGATTATGCACAGAAACAGACAAGAATGCCAGATCGTGAAAAGACCTTGTGGTGATTGAAGGCTTCAGTCAGTCAATTGCTCACATGCGCGATATATCTGAGAACATTTTTCTGTGAGCTTTGAACTGTGATTTTTATCAGCGGAAGATAAATTCATTTACTGTTGTGGCACTTTTGGTGTCAGTTGTACTTGTGAGATGAAGTTCGGCATAAAGGCAAAGTTACATATTTGTTTGCCATGGTGTTTGATGGCTGGTATGTAAGGATATCGCACTTAATACCTGTCTAAAACAGGCGTGAGTTTGAAATTGTAATATGATTCATCTTGTGATTATTGATTGACTGTTTGTTACACCTTATTCTCGAGAGCAGAATGTTGGTAACTGAAATAGAATTCTAATGTGCAGTTGTTGTTTTATCACAGTTAAGAAAAAACAAAGTTTATTTTTATTCTTGCTGGTTTGTAGTTTCTGTGTGTGCAATCTGTTTGTTCAAAAGGAGGTTTTGTGTGTCTTGTAGGGATAATGACCAATGTTCAAAATTAATTCACACTTTTTGAAATACTGAGGCCCATTTACTAAATATTCTTGCAAGAATATTTCTGACACTGCAGTGAAGTAAAATGCAGTTTAAACCGTTTGGAATGCTTCTTCACTTCCACTATGAGAAATTATTTATCTGGTTCTTCTGGTCAGTGGCAAACAAAAGCTATCAGTTGTACCTTATACATATGCTTACCCACTGTCTTGGTATGGGCTTTTATGTGCACTGGAACTTTTAGTACATAGAAATTGAAGAGTGTGACATTCTTTCAAGAAGATTCTGGCATTTGAATGGGGTAAGCAATACGTTCGTCCCTAACCAAACAGGTTGAAGATTCCTTATGAAGACATACAGGACAGAATCAAACAGCCAGACAGACTTGACTTGGGAGGTAGGTGGTGGGATGGAGGAATTTGTGAAAGTTGAAGGGGTAAGCCATCTACTTGATATGCTCATGTCTTCAAGCAACCTTGTTGAATGCTGCTTCAAAACAGCAGTGGTTGCCCTCCCAGCAATGAAGACCCCTATTCAGAGCTGAATGGTTATACTATCAAGGTCTTCCCTATGGAAGAGAGTTCACTTTGCTGAGGCCTCCTTGAAATATGTCCCTCTTGGATCCAATATTTAATGATGATTTAATCAATAATCATTAGGTGAATTTATCATCACCTACAATATGTGAGCCCAGTCTTTGGATAACTGAGGAACAGAGTATTTAAGGAAAAGGATTTCAACTTTGAAGCCAAGGTTGTCATTATCTGATAAATTATATTAATTTGTTAAGTTTGTTAATGTCTTTATTTAATGATAAGAAACAATTGGCGGGTATCAATCTTCAGAGTATATGCATGTGGGGAATAAGGGGCTGTCCCTTGTGGGACAGTGGTAGTGTGCCTACCTCTGGGCTGGTAGGTCCAGGTTCAAGTCTCACTTGCTCTAGATGTGTGCAATCAAATCTCTGAACAGTTTGATTAGGAAATATCCACAATTAAAAGTGTTGAAAGAGCAACATAACTGCTAAATAGTCATGTTTGCAGGGAATATCCTAAAAGTATCTTCTTATACATAGCGACAGGGGTTCTTTCTATCAAAAATAACATCTATTTAGAGAGCTTCTGTAATACTGAGATAGGAAATAAACTGTGACTGCATAGTCAATAAATTCTAGCCACAGGAAAGATGTGTATTGAGTTTTGTTTTACCTGCATCTGAGTTGACAAAGGTAATGGTTTGCTTTGCAGTAATAGTATCTCTATTCCTATACGACTTGGAGGCCTGGACAACTGACAGCTAGTACCTTAAAGCTCTGGAGAATTACCACCGACAGTGGCTCACTGCATTATCTGAATCCAGTGGCAACAGAGTTGTCCAACAGCAGCATCCCCTCAGAAGCCAACTTTCCCAATATCAAGGCATTGACAACTCCACTGGGCAAATGATGACTTCACCAGTTCATGATCTGAGTTGCCTGAAATCCCATCAGTTAAACCAATATTATGTTCATCTCAACTCGAACCTTCCATTTAAATGAATGGAGAATGAATGAATTGGACAGATTTATTTACACGCACGCACTCTGACCTACCTGATCTCCTGACTCTCCGGTGATCCAATGCCCCTCAACTGTAGATCCAGGACGATCATGTCCATCATGTTTAATGCTTAGAAACTTGTACAGAGTGCACAGATCAATATCCAAAGTACTCTCCTGTTTAGATAGTCTGATGAGAACATTTCTCCTATACCTTCATTTGGTTTCTTGATGAGCAACAAGGCTGAAACAGCTTTCAAAGGACATCAAAATGTATCTTGTAGCTAAAATAAAAATGTAGTGATTGGAACCAAATGGATCCTATTGACTCTGAGATCCTTGATTGGTGTTGGTTGCATGGGCCAATCAGGGAGCCCTGGCTGACTGATACAAACAGGGGATTCAGAGAGCCTCCTGACTTCAGGGACTGACTCCGAGCTGGTTGGTCACAGCTAGTGTATTATGCATATGTAAATAAAGGGTGGCTTTGTGACAGGATACCGGCCTCTGTGCAGTTATTTAAAAAAAATTATTCAGTTATGAATTGTGATCAGAAACATTCATCAACGAGGGCATAAACTGAAGAAACAAAGTACTCACAAGCAGTTGTAAACTTGCTTTTAATTCATAAGGGGGAAGTTTGCCAAATGGTATTGATAAAACTACAATACAGGAACAAGAATAGACTATCTCATCCCTCTAGCCTATTCCACCAGTCAATGAGCTCATTGCTAATGTCACCTATCTCCATATACCTGCCTTTGCCCTACATCCTTTAACACTCTTGGATAATAAAACATCTGTGAATCTTTTATTTAAAATGTGCAAATGATCAATCATCAATTGCCCTCTGTTGAATAAACTTGCAAACGCTTCCCAATTTTGCATGCAGAAATCTTTTTAATTTCACTGCTAAAATGTGTGACTCTGATTTTAAGACAAATAGACTAGTCCTAGATTCTCCAAACAGTGCAAATAGCTTCTCTTTATCTAACCTATTCCCCTGAAGATCTTGAAATCTTCAATTAGATAACCCTTGAACCTACTAAATAGCCAGGGAAACAACCCCAAGTTGTGTCATCCCTCACAATTTAACTTTGGAACCCAGCGATCACAGGGGCAAATCTAAATACTAAATGAATAGTGAAGTTTTGATAGCTCCCTTAAGGCCTTTGTGGAAATGTTGATGAATAATTGTTGACGATCAGCATTTTTCTGAGGAATGAGAATAACAATTTTTAACAGCTTTATGGCATTATTCTGCTTGCAATCGTTTCTGGTTATTTACTACAGATGTGATCAGGCCTGCTTGCATTTAAACTTTATATGTTCTGCGACTTTGAAGTTTACAAAGTTTCACCTGATTATGCTATATAGTTGTGATATTATTTTACAAGAGCATACAAGAGAAAAGTTTCCTGTTATCACTGACACATGTGACATTATGCAGCAGTAGCACACAAATCATGGCTTTAGATCTTTTGTTAGGATCTACTGTGCATTTTGTGCCCCATCCAATTACTGCCAGTAGTAATGACTGCTGCCTTGTATTTACACAGTGAACCTTTTTGTTCATGACCTCAGGATATCTCAAAGCACTTAACAGCTGATGAAGTATTTTCTTAAAATAAAGATCCCTGGTTGTAATGGAGGATGTTTGCACACAGTATAATCTCACAAACATCAAAGAGATAATGTCCAGATAATCTGCTTTTTAGTGAATTTCATAGAGGGATAAATGTTGGCAGGGTGCCAGGGAGAACTCCACTTCTCCCTTGAGAAAAGATGTACTGGCACTGGAGGGGGTGCAGAGGAGGTTCACTAAATTGATTCCGGAGTTAGGCTTATGAGCAGAGATTGAGTAGACTGGGACTATACTCATTGAAATTTAGCAGCACAAGTGTGGCTCTGAAAGAAACATATAAAATTATGAAGGCAGTAAATGAGGGAGTAGCAGGGAGGTTGTTTCCACTGGTGGGTGAAACTAGAATGAGGGGGCATAGCCTCAAAGGAAGGGAGAGCCAATTTAAGGCTGAGCTGAGGAGAAGATTCTTCTCCCAAAGGGTTGCGAATCTGTGGAATTCCCTGCCCAGTGCAGTAGTTGGGGCTACCTCATTGAATGTTTTTAAGGCAAAGATGCATAGGTTTTTGAACTGTAAAGTGGTTAAGGATTCTGGTGAGCGGGCAGGTAAGTGGAGCTGAGCCCATGAGAAAGATCAGCCATGATCTTATTGAATGGTAGATCAGGCTCAAGGGGCAAGATGGACTACTCCTGCTCCTATTTCTTATGTTCTCTGAAATAACACCATGGGATATTTATTGTCCATCTGTGAGGGCAGACTGGGCCTTGATTTTGTGTCTTATCTGAAAGACAGCACTTCTGACAGTGCAGCAATTATTGAGGATATCAGTCATAGATTTGCTGCTCATTCACCTTCACTAAAACATTTGTGAAATATTGCCAATGTACAGTAATTTCTGACCCCCCGAAACCTTCGAAAGTATGTGTTGCATAAGGAGCACTGAGAAATTTTGACAATGTAACAAAAATTCAGGTCAACGAAGAGTTGTTTTCTTGCATATTGGCAAACTCTGATGGACATTAGAAGAGGAACAAATGTCAAATTAAAATGAATAAATGAGAAACATAAATACAACCGTGTCAACATGCATTTATGTAGCACCTCTAACATAGTCAAATATCACAAAGTTCCTTCACTGGAATGCTAAATCTTTTTTAATATCAAACCTGTTAGGATGGGACTGGGTGCAATTAAAAACTACAGCATAATTTCTTGTAGAGGCTGTGACATTATTTGGGTGGGATTTCAAAGGGTGATTAAGGTAGTGGACAGACAACTATCTATGGCTGTTATTTATATGGCCTTCCAGAAAGCATTTGAAAAATTCCCAGTTGAAGAAAAACTATTCACTCGGTCAGATATTGGCTGATTGGCAGCGAATTGGACAAAGTACAATGGGGTTGATACTGTAATTTGTCAGGGGGTGACTGGTGGTACTTGCAAGGATCTGTGTTGAGAACTCAGCTATTTTGTATTGATTGTCAACTTAGTTAATGGAATAGAAAGTCATGCATTCCCAATGTTCAGATAACTCAAAAGTATGCTGTCAGCAGTCTAGCTGTAAAAATGAAGTTAATGAGTGATATTGATAGAATAATGAGTGGACAGGTTTGTGGCAAATTGATTTTCGTGGAGATAAATCTTGAGATCTTCCTCCTTGGAACTGAATATGATGGAACAGAAGATTGTATGAATGGTGACAAGCTAGAAACTGTTGCTACCAATGGGATTTAGGGATCTGGGGACGTAGGTAATCAAGTGTAATGAACAGGTACATGATATAAACATTAGGGTTATGTAGTCCCAGCCTTTTTATGTAGTCGACTAGCTATAGTATCTAATACTTTGGTTGGACCTCACCTGGAGTACTGTCAGTAATTCTGGACACCACACATGCAGAAGGATACATTGGTCTTGGAGAAAGTACCATATAGAGCTATCTATCCTGTGGCACAGTGGTACTACCCCTAAACCAAGAGACCTGGGTTCAAGTCCTACCTGCTTCAGAGGTGTGTAATAACATCTCTAATAGGTTGATTAGGAAAAATAGATAGAACTGTCATATAGTATCAAGACTTCAAGGGTTAGATTATGAGGAGAGAGTGTGCAATCAGGATTGTGTTCCATGTAATATAATGGGTAAAGTTGATTTGATTGAAGTTTTCAAGATGTTAAGGGGAGGAGGTAGGCTAGATAGAGAAACTATATTCTGCTGGCTGGAGTATATGACGTGGTGCAGGGAATGGTCTAAAATTTAAGATCCTAGTCAAAAAATTCAAGGCAGGCCTTTCAGGAATGAAATTGAGAAACAGTTCTACATAAAAAGGTTGGTAGAAGTTTAAAACTGTCTTCCAGCATTTGATGCTTGATCACTTCTGGACTGCAAAACTATCTTGTAGCATGGAATTTAGAATGTTAAGGGGCAAATTTAATGAAGCTTCGTAAGCATTTAAAAGAACTGATAAGGTAACTAGAGAAATATTTTCACTGTTTCAGCTACTCTAAGCCACGGGATCCAACCTAAAAGGTTAAGCTATACCACTGAGGCATGAAATTACAGAACTCTCTTTTTCAAGTAGAATATCAAACATTGGCTTTGTCAAGAGAATTTATCAAGGGATATGGGGCATAGGCAGGTAATATAAGATAGGTCTCAAATCAACCATGATCTCATTGACCGGTGAAGCAGGCTTTTCGGGCTAACTTATCTCATGCTGCTTTGAAGCCACAAAGGTAACAGGCCCCCTTTTCACTATTGTACTGAATCATTTTCATGCAGGTTCACAGTCCATTGTGGACATTAAGAAATCCTAGGCCTTATCTGTTCTTCCTTTATTTTGCTTTAATATGTTGCACTTTTTTGGCATTTGCTAGAATCTTTATTCCCTCCATTTCTAACTTCAGTTGTTTGAACCTCACCTTTTGGTTTTGATTAATGTCTAGCTTTTGTCTTTATTTCTCTATTTTTGTACCGAATCTACTTTAGTACCTAAGATTTGTACCTACGTACTTTGAACTTAAGATGGTCCTGCATTTGGCGACATTGTACACAATCACTATACTCATGTACTTTGTATTTGAGTACACATGACAATAAACCTAATCCTAATTCTTTCAGTTTTGTGTAACACTTCTTCCTTCATTTTCTTCTTTGATTTCAGATCCAAAGGAAGTGTGTGTTTGCATTCATTCTGACATCCTTGGTACATACCTTGGCTTCCTTAAGTAAGCCGACTGTGATCTTGTGTTGTTGAAGATACTCCTCCCACACCTCCATGACTTTAATTGATGTCTCTAATGCCTTTCTAATCTCGATAAACTATCAAGAATTACTCAAGATTATATTAAATGAAATTCTGTTTATAAACTGTAATTTATTTTCTGACAAAATCACCATTTTTGGCAAATTGAATATTTGCCAGCAGAAATGGTTGGATTTTTCTATCCGTTGATAAGGCTGGAACAAACAGAAACCCATTTTCTAACTCAAATGTCCTTGAGCAACTTGTCTATTGACATCCCAGTTTCTCTCATCACCATGCAATTCAGCCACTCTCTGATCTTTATCTCACA
>JAHRHZ010000275.1:18596388-18617830 GCA_024137785.1 Ginglymostoma cirratum
GAGCTTTCCTGCTCCTATGATGCTGCTTGGCCTGCTGTGTTCATCCAGCCCCACACCTTGTTATCTCAGATTCTCCAGCATCTGCAGTACCTTTTATCTCTGATACAATCTCATTGATGTGCCTTGTTTCCGTAGAGTTTCTGGTCAATGGAAATCTGCAGGATATTTTACCATAAATCCTACTGACTTTGGTTTTAGTAGAGTGCCTTGATGGGGTCACACTATGTCTTAGGCCGATTTGACATCAAGGACAGTAATTCTCAATTCAGCTTTGCAATTCAGCTCTTTTGCCCATGTTTGGACCAGTGTTGGAAAGATGTCTCGAACGTGATGGTTGTGATGGAACCTGAACTAAACATAGAGAGCAGATCATTGACAAGTTAGCACTGCTTGGTAGCACTGTTAACAACTCCTTCCATCACTTTGTCAGGATTGGCAGTCCACTGGATTAGTGACAATTGACTGGGTCAGATTTGTCATACCTTTTGTAAAGTATCTTGGCAATTTTCCACATTGGCAGGCTTTCATAAGACCATAAGATATAGAAGCAGAATTAGTCCATTTGGCCATCAAGTTCGCTCCACTATTTGAACATGGCTGATATGTTTCTCAACCACATTCTCGAGCCTTCTTCACATAACCCTTGACCTCCTTACTAATTAGAACATATCTAGTGTTGTCTTAAAGATACACAATGACATGGCCTTCACAGCTCTCTGTAGCAATGAGCTCCACGGATTAACAACCCTCTGGCGAAGGAAGTTCCCCCTCATCTCGTTCTAAAGGGTCATTCCTTGACTCTGAGGCTGTGCCTTCGGGTCCATGTCCCTTGTACTGTTGGAAACATTTTCTCCTTCTCCGCCCCATCTAGGCCTGTCAGTATTCTGTAAGGTTCAATGAGATGCCCCACTCATCATTCTCAATTCTATCAAGTACAGATCCAGAATCCTCAGCTGCTTGTCATAGGACAAGCCCTTCATCTCTGGAATCATTCTTGTAAATTTCCTCCAGAGCCCTTCTTTGGATACAAGCCTCAAAACTGCTCACAATATTCCAAATGCCTTTAGACCAGAACCTTACACAGTCTCAGTAGTACATCTCTGTTCTTATATTCCGGTCCTCTTGAAATGAATGCTAACATTGCATTTGCCTTCCAAACTGCCAACTGAACCTGTGTGTTAAACTTAAGAGAATCCTAAATTAGGAGCACAAGCCCCTTTTTACTTTATATTTTCAAAGCCTTTTCCAATTTAGAAAATAGTCTACATCTCTATTCTTCCTACCAAAGTTCAAAACATCACACTTTCACATGTTGTATTCCATCTTTGCCCACTCTCCTAGCCTGACCAAGTCCTTCTGTAGCCTCCCCACATCCTGAACACTAACCTGTCCCATATAAGCAGATAAATAATAAATAACATAAGAAATTTTACATGTTCTTTCTTCAGCTACTAACATTCTCCAGTTTTACTGAACTGGAACTTTACCATTTCCTTCCAATATGAAGCTTTATCCAAGAACTTTGGTTCCCTATTTGTGTCAATTGCACTTTCCCAGTTATCAGCTTACAAGTTTTTCAAATATCCCTGTGCAGTGTTCCTTTGGCTGTTCCTCTGGTGTGCAGTCAGAACTCCTTGAAAGAACCCAGAACTCACATATCTTGACATTTGGTGTTTCAAGAGATAAAGGAACCAAAAATCTCTTAAAAAGCTAATTATGATTCTTTGCACGTCAAGTTCCTCCACTGGATGACAAGAACCTGGCATAACGCTGGAGACTGGTACACCTCAAGCAATTAAACACAACAAAAATGAGATAATTGATCTTCAGAAAACAAAATTAGCTCCTTGTGGGGCTTGGAACAGCCCTGGACATATCCAGGATAGTAAAAGCCACTGGTCTCCAAAGCTGGGTAAGATTAAAAAAGAATTATGGACCAATACCTTGATATAGCGGGCAAAAAGAAATGCACAATGCCATCTGTGGGACTGTGTACTCAGTGGTGGCTTAATTCTAGAGCTTTTGGTAGAATCCAGAAGTAGTTTGGCATCTACTTCCCTTTGCAGGTAAAATGCACTTTGCATTGACTCCACAACCTTTGGCAAGATCGAGGGTGGAGAACATTAACTGGACTATTCAGATTGTGACCTTTGCATTTTGTGGTTTAAGATCAGAATACTGCTCGTATATCTTTGGAGAATCTTCTAATATTTCTCTAGTATTTCTGGGTTAGCCACAAAATGGCGGTGGATGAGGTAATTCCCACCAGTAACTTCCAACCTTTCTATTTCAAAGAACAACGAAGAAAGAACAAAGAAAATTACCGCACAGGAACAGACCCTTCAGCCCTCCAAGCCTGCACCGATCGAGATCCCCTGTCTAAACTTGTCATCTATTTTCTAAGGGTCTGTATCCATTTGCTCCTTGCCCATCCATGTACCCGTCCAGATACATCTTAAAAGACACTAACGTTTCTGCGTCTACCACCTCCGCTGGCAACGTGTTCCAGGCACCCACCACCCTCTGCGTAAAGAACTTTCCACGCATATCTCCCATAAACTTTCCTCCTCTCACTTTGAACTCATGAACCCTAGTAATTGAGTCCCCCACTCTGGGTAAAAGCTTCCTGCTATCCACCTCGTCTATACCCCTCATGATTTTGTAGACCTCAGTCAGGCCCCCCCTCAATCTCCGTCTTTCTAATGAAAATAATCCTAATCTACTTAACCTTTCTTCATAGCTAGCACCCTCCATACCAGGCAACATCCTGGTGATCCTCCTCTGCACCCTCTCCAAAGCATCCACATCCTTTTGGTAATGTGGTGACCAGAACTGTACGCAGTACTCTAAATGTGGCCAAACCAAAGTCTTATACAACTGTAACATGACCTGCCAACTCTTGTACTCAGTACCCCATCCGATGAAGGAAAGCATGCCGTACGCCTTCTTGACCACTCTATTGACCTGCGTTGCCACCTTCAGGGAACAATGGACCTGAACACCCAGATCTCTCTGTACATCAATTTTCCCCAGGACTTTTCCATTCACTGTATAGTTTGCTCTTGAATTAGATTTTCCAAGATGCATCACCTAGCATTTGCCCGGATTGAACTCCATCTGCCATTTATCTGCCCAACTCTCCAATCTATCTATATTCTGCTGTAATCTCTGACAGTCCCCTTCGCTATCTGCTACTCCACCAATCTTCTTGTCATCTGCAAACTTGCTAATCAGCAAGTTAGTCATTGATGTTTATTCAGTTATGATTTTATTCTCCCTCCACATTCAGTGCATCTTTTTTAAAAATGTGAACTACTCACACATCATCTTTCTCTCCCGATATTTGTATTTGGACAGAGTTCTATTTCCTTTCTGAGTATAAGTGGTATTTATATCATGGTTTTCATGAGGTAAATGATCTTTAGGCACCTTTACAAGATTAAACAAAATTAGACATCAAATCACAGAAGACAAAGATCAAAAATTTAATCAAAGGGGTAGGCTTTGCAGTATCACCTGAAGGAAGTAGAGAAGTAGAGAGTCAGAGTCTAACTTGCTCTTTCTCAATTGCCTTGAAACTCCGTCCTTATCGCTGTTTGTAAATGTACTTCATCTTGCCTTCTGCATTGATACTGCTTTGCACTTGTTTTGTTAATGATAATGATTTAATAAGAAGCGCTCACCAGGATTGATTAAGTCTGTGGGCTAGTACATTTAAAACAGTAAAACACATTACATGTTCTGAAGCAGATAGCATAGCAACTGACTGATTCTTATGTGTGCAGCTTCCAGACACCAAGCAGACTAACTGGCAGCAGAGTTTCAACATGGTCTACACACAGCACATGGAGTCATTAAAGGTGAAATCTCTTAAAGGCAACATACATAGGGAGCAGTTTCATAGTTTCCTGAAAGTGGAGTCCCAGGTAGACAGTGTAGTGAAAAAGGCGTTTGCTATGCTTGCCTTTATCGCTCAGTGCATTGAATACAGGAGTTGGGAGGTCACGTTGCGGCTGTACTGGACGTTCGTTAGGTCACTTTTGGAAAACTGTGTGCAGCTCCGGTCTCCCTGCTATTGGAATGTTGTTATGGAACTTGAAAGGGTTCAGAAAAGATTTACAAGGGTATTGTCAGGCCTGGAGGTTTGAGCTGTAGGGAGAGGTTGAATAGGCTGAAGCTACTTTCTCTGGAGTGTTGGAGGCTGAGGGGTGACTTGATAGAGGTTTCTAAAATCATGAGGGGCATGGATAGGGTAAATAGGCAAGGCATTTTCCCTGGGGTGGGGGAGTCCAAAACCAGAGGGCATAGGTTTAAAATGAGAGAGGAAAGATATAAAAGGGACCCAAGTGGCGACTTTTTTCACACAGAGGGTTGTGTGTGTATGGACTGAGCTGCCAGAGGAAGTGGTGGAGGCGGGTACAGTCACAACATTTAAAAGGCATCTGGATGGGCATATGACAAGGGAGGGTTTTGAGGGATATGGGCCAAATGCTGGCAAATGTGACTAGATTAATTTAAACTAACCGGTTGGCATGGACGAAGGGTCTGCTTCTGCGCTATACATCTCTATGAGTCTATGACACTATGTGCTACCCCAAAACTTATTGCCTTCGGGAAGAAACTATCTTTCGGATTTAAGTCCGATCATTTTGCAGTGAAACAGGCATTTTCTTGGAGCCATAAAGGCATTGAGATCTACAGCACAGAAAAACACCTATTCAGTTCATCACATCCACGTCAGTTGAAGCAGCAACCTAACTATTCCCATCCCATTGTCCAGTCCTTGGTCCATAGCCTTGTCTGCCTTGGCATTGCAAGTGCACATCTAAATTTTCCTTAAATATTATGAGAGTTGCTGCCTCCGCTGCCCTTATAGGCAATGATTCCCATGTTCCCACCACCCTCTGGGTGTAAAGGTTTTTCCTCACATGTCTTCTAAACCTTCTGTCTCTTAAAGTAAATCTTTGCCCACTGGTCACCAACAGGAAATGTTTCTCCCTATCTATTCCCCTCATAATTTTATACATCTCAATCCTGTCACCTCTAAATCTCCTCTGCTCAAAAGAACACAACTCCAGACTGTTTTTCTTTATAACAGAAACTCTGCAAACTAATAAATCTCCTGGACCCTCGCCAGCATTATCATATCCCTCCTATCATGGGGATTTCAGAAGTGCACACGGTGCACTAGCTGTGGCCTAACTCAAAGTTTTCTACAGTTCCAGCTGTGTTGTATTTTTACAGTTTGGTGGGTCACATTAGAGTTTTGAGAAAGCAGCAAAATGTCAATATCTGCAGCAAGACAGCAAGTGTTAATTTGTCTTCATCAGTCATTGTAAATGTAGAAAGTATTCAGTTTGTTCATACAGGTGGCAAAAGTAGAGAAAGTGGCTTTCTGAAGCATTAAGAAGACAAGTGAGCTGGCATAAAGGCTGTTTAGGGGGTGCCTGAGGAATTCTGAGCGAAAGTTATGGCTGCCTAAAAGGGTTTTTAAAGGGTTGGGGACTGCTGGGGATTTTGATTTGATGTGCATGAATACCATCTATTCTCCAATAATGGGCAATTCTACATAAAAGGTGACCCACAACATTTTGCCAAAATATCCAAACTCTTAGACGTAGGAAGGACATTATTAAACTGGAAAGGGTGCAAAAAAGATTGACAAGGATGTTACTGAGACTGGAGGGATTGAGTTATAAGGAGAGGCTGGATAGCTTGGGACTTTATTCCCTGCAGAAAAGGAGGCTGAGTAGTGAGCTTATAGAGGTTTATTTCAAATCATGAAGGGCATAGATAAGGTGAACAGTCAAGGTATTTTCCCTAGGGTAGAGGAATCTAAAACAAGATGACATATGTTTAAGATGAAAGGGGAAATATATAGAAGGAACCTGAGGAGTAACTTTTTTACACAGAGGGTGGTGTGTGTATGGAAAGAGATGCCAGAGGAAGTGGGGTAGAGGTGGGTACAATTACAACACTTAGAAGACAATTGGATTGGTACATGGATAGGAAAGGTTTAGAGAGATACAGGCTAAATGAAGACAAAAGGGACTAGTTCAGTTTCAGAAACCTGGTCAGCAAGGACGAGTTGGCCGAAGGGTCTGTTTCTGTGCTGGATGACTATGATTTGCTCACAGCTGAAATCAAACTCTCCTGGTGCAAATGACTTGACAGAATCATAGTACAGCAGATTGAAGACGTCTGTTCAGCTCCTCATGTCTGCACATATCCTTTTAACTCCTTTTATCTCACTTTTGGGGCGGGTTTGGCAGGAACAGTTTCCGATCTGGCAACTCTGAAGAGGTTGGATTTCAAGCCCTTGAAACTGTTGCATGTGTAAAACGTTGACAGGATACTTCCCACTACTTTTTGGCTGAAAATTTAGTCTCAGAAATTTGACTTTCACTCGAGTATAAGTAATAAATTCAGTTTGGAGGTACTAATTATGTTATAATGTTATTTAGGAGAGCGTTAATATTTTGAGATTTGTAGCATTTATGCGAACGATTTTTGAAATCTAGATTGGCGGAGATAGCCAGTTCAAATTTAATTCAGGTAGATTTTAAATCCACAACTCCAATGTAAATTATGATATGGAAACATATAGAACAATTTGCTGATTTCATATCACTCTTTACTCTCTAATTTTACGCTAGCGCACAAAGTGAAGACCTACTAATTGAGAGTCCCACAGTTCACTGAAGAGTGGAAAATTTGGCAATATTTATCTATTAAATTTAAATAGAACTATAGCCAATGATTCAGATCAAGGCTCGGCAGTGCTACCAATTCCAGCCTTGAATAGTGATGCCCGATTAAAGAACTATCTGAAGGAGGTTATGGTACAAATATTTCCATCCTCAACAGTAGAAAAAGTACTTCTACATCACTGCAGTGCAAATGACAAGGCTGAAGTCTTTGCCACGTCTCCAGTCAGAAGCGGTGACTGAATGATTCATCTTGGCTTCCTCCTGAGATCATGAGCTTTTGCAAATGCTGGCCTTCAGCTGATTTGAATCACTTCACTTGATATTAAGAAATGGCTAAAGGCATTGAATACTACAAGGACTATAGACCATGAATACAATACTAGCCACTGCTTAGCAACCCAAAAATTTATATAGGTTTGCCTAGTCCATTAAAAGCAGGATAACTCCAATCTGGCCAATGATTGGCTGATGGGCAGAATTTTCCCCTCTCTGATGGGCCCAGGCTAATGGCAAGAATGATGGGATTATACATTGAGAATTAAAAAATCAAATTGTTGACGTTAAGACCATTTTCCCCAATACTCCTTTCAGCTTTAATTGGCAATTTCGCAACTTCACTTCTGAGTGGTGACTACTTTATCTCTATTGCTGTGCATTTCCGTCACATTAAAACCCCAACGTGCCCTGTTTATATGCCACTTCCAATTCTGTCCTCCTCTACAGAGAAATGACAGGTAAGACAAGACTAGGTACCCACCTGCAACTTAACAGATACTTGTCCCACTCATCATGAAAGTGTTCATTCTCAACAATGTCCCTGTGTGGTCCATGGCCACTTTCATCCTCAGCCTTTCATCCATAGAATACTGAATTGGCAAAGCATCAGCCTCACTATGTCATTGTGCCTGCTCTCAGATCAACTTCAAGCCTTCAACATTTTACTTTGGAGATCGAGGACACCCACAGGTTGCATGTTGCTGCCAATTTGCAAACAGGGAGAGGCACACATATCATGCACTTGTACAGTGAACATTTGTATTGACTTAATGGCTCTTAGTTTCCTTTCTGAATGTTCACTCACTTTCCCATTTATTTTCTTTCTATTTGTTCATTGCATGTGGGCATCAATGGACATTAATCATTCCCTATTCATTGCTCAGACCATTGAGTGTAGGAGTTGGGTTGTACAACGTCATGTTGAGGTTGTACAGGACATTGGTGAGGTCTCTTCTGGAGTAGTGTGTGCAGTTCTGGTTGCCCTGCTATGGGAAGGACATCATTAAACTGGAGAGCGTTCAGAAAAGATTTATTAGGATAAACCACTAGAGGAAGTGGTGGATGCAGGTATAGTTATAACATTTAAAAGGCATTTGGACAGGTACATGAATAGGAAAGGTTTAGAGGGATATGAGCCAAACACAGGCAAGTGGGACTAGTTTAGTTTAGGAAACTTGGTTGGCATGGATGAGTTGGACCGAAGGGTCTGTTTCTGTGCTGTCTGACTATGATTGTATGACTCTATCCCTAAGTATTAACTACGTTGCTATGAACCTGGATCCGTAGTTATGGAGGATGCAAATATTTCTGCAAGGGGTCTTGTAATTTCCTTCTTTACTTCCCACAATGTTCTGGCATACATTAGATGAGGTCCTGGAGATTTATCCACCTTTATATTCACTAAGTCTTCCCAACTTCCTCTTCTGTAACGTGAACTGTTTTGCAAACATCAAAATTTATTTCTCTGTATTCTGTAGACTCCAACTCTTTCTCCACAGTAAAAACTGACACAGACTATTTATTTAGTATCTCCCCCATCTCCTGGGTTTGGAAGTGATTATAAAAGATAGGATATATGGACATTTAGAGAGGGAAAAATTGATTAGGGATAGTCAGCATGGTTTTAAGTGAAGAAAATTGTGTTTCAAAAACTTGGTCGAGTATTTTGAGGAAGTTGCCAAAAGATTGATGATGGCAGAGCAGCAGACATTGTTTATTTGGTTTTCAGTAAAGCCTTTGACAAGGTTCCACATAATAGACTAATGAGTAAAGTTAGGTCACATGGGATTCAGCATGAGCTTGCCAATTAGACACTTGATTGGCCCTACGGCAGGAGACAGAGAGTAATGGTGGTGGGTTGCTTTTCGGACTGGAGGCCTGTAACCAGTGGTGCTCCACAGGGATTGGTTGTGGGTCCTCTTTTGTTTGTCGTTTACACAAATGATTTGGATGAGAATACTGAAGGCATCATTAGTAAGTTTGTGGATGACACCAAAACCAGTGACATTGTAAACAATGAAGAATATTTTCTAAGATTACAAAGGAATCTTGATCAAATGGGTCAATGGGCTGAAAAATGGCAGATGAAATTCAATCTGGATAAATGAGAGGTACTGCATTTTGGTATAACAAACAAGGGTAGGGCTTACACGATTAATGGTAGAGGGTGGGTAGTGTTGCAGAACAGAGGAACGTAGGAAGTGTTGGTATACTATTCTTTGAAGTTTGCGACACATAAAGACAGGGTGGTTAAAAAGGCATTTGGCGCACTTGCCTTCATTGCTCAGTCCTTTTGAGTATAGTAGATGGGAAGTCATGTTGAGGTTGTACACAACATTGGTGAGGTCTCTTCTGGAGTACTGTGTCCTGTTCTGGTCGCCCTGTTACAGGAAGGATATTACCAAGTTGGAGAGGTTTCAGAACAGATTTACCACGATGTTGTCAGTATTGGAAGGTTTGAGTTACAAAGAAAGGCTGGATAGGCTGGGACTTCTTTTGCTGGAGCATAGGAGGCTAAGAGATGACCTGATAGAAGTTTATAAAGTAATGAGAGGTATAGATAGAGTTAATGCTCGTTGCCTTTTCCCTAGGACGGGGAATTTCAAGGCTAGGGGGCACAATTTTAAGGTGAGAGGAGAGAAATTTAAAAAAGACATGAGGAGCAAATTTTTTACACAGTGGGTGGTTCACATGTGGAATGGACTTCCTGAGGAAGTTGTGGATGTGGGCACAATTACAACGCTTAAAAGACATTTGGATAGATACATGAATTGGAAAGATTTGGAGGGATATGAGCCAGGAGCAGGCAGGTGGGACTACTTTAGTTTGGGATTATGTCTGGCATGGACTGGTTGGACTGAAGTCTCTGTTTCTGTGCTGTACGGCTCTATGACTATGACATTATTGAGTCATATGTAGGCTAGACCAGTAAGCATGGCAGACTTTCCTTCCATCCATGAACCAGATGGGTTTTTGCAACAATCCCCAGTTGTTACATAGTCAGTTTTTAATTCGAGGCTTTTTTTATTGAATTGAGGATTAACCATGATGAGATTTGTACTGATATCTCCAGGGAATTAAACTGGGACTCTAGATTCCTAATTCAGTGACTAAATTGGAGGAAGGGGCAATTGAAAGACTGATAGACATTGAATGACCACACTGGAGGAAGTCACTGAGATAAACTGAGTGCACAGAGCGAGTTTGAAGGTGACTACAATGATCATACACTTGGTGCAATGAGGGACAAATAGGAAGCAATGCTTAGTGAGGAAAGTTGAAGAGAGAGAGAGTCAGGATGCCAACTGCGATTAATGCATTCCTAGAAATTTCATCACGCAAGTTGGCCCTGGAGTCCAGTCATTAGTAAACGAACACATCCATCCTTGAGACATACTGCCTTCCTATGGCCTTTGGAAAGCAAAAGGAGTCATTGCCCAGTTGGGTATTGGTCAAGGAATTTCAGCGAAATATTCAAAGAAAGTGACAAAAAACACTCAAGCCCTTGAATGCTCAATGATTTTTATTCCTCTCTCTCCAGGGTTCCCCACAGTATGTCCTGATATTGATATTTAAAATCACAGAGACTCTCAGCCAATTAAAATAGGTCATGAAAAAGGCAACTTGCCTTTTTAGACAGGTTTTTTTAAACTCTCTCCATAGATGCTGTCAGACTTGTTGAATGTCTCTTACCTTTGTACTCACAAGTAAAATCAAGCAGCCAGAGACCCCCAAATAGTCTCTCCAATGGTTCCTAACCATAATTTTGAATGACGAAACGCAGACTTTGTGAACAGTTAATTTCCAGACTCTGGTTTTGTATCTTTCTCAAATAAAACTCAACTATTTATTAAAATAGTTCAGCAGAAAGAAAATTAAGCAACACGGTGAGCTCATTAATGCCTGTGCTTTAAATCTGAAACATTTGATTTCAGCCCCCAAACACACAATAAAAGAAAATAACAAAAACCGGCCAGATAACTTAAATGACTTCCACAGTGCATTGTTTCACAGGTAAAAATGTGGACTCCTGGACTTCTTCTCCAACATGTTGATCAGAGTCACCTTCTCAGTTCACCCAGGCAAAGGCAGCATTATTTCGAACTCAGCTTTCTACTCTTTCAGCTTCTAGAAGTTGGTGTATCAGATTAGGTAGGGGGTTTTCAAATCAACATGCTATCTCAGCAGCAGCCCAGAGCCATCTCTCTGAGGACATAGCTAAAAAAAACCCTTTAATTCTGGTTCCACCCTGATAAACTGATCAACTCTTCCTGAGGCCTCAAATGCCATTCATCTACTGCAATCTGCTTAAACATAGGATCTCTTCCAGACTTGCTGGAACCAGTTCCCAGGCACTAACTTTGTTAAAGCCAACTTCTGTTAACTTTACATTATTAATTCATTTGTGGGATGTGGACATGGCTGGTTGGCCAGCATTTATTGCCCATCCCTAGTTGCCCTCCAGAATGTTTGTTTAAATATAGTTTTCTTCCTGGGGTCATTGTATCTGTTGGAACCCTTTTAATCAAGAATCAGCCTGCTATTAGCTTCCAGACCTGGCCTCACAAACAAATACAGCTGATTTGATCTGTTCTTTTCTTTTTACCTAACCCTAAGCCTAACCCTAAATCCTATCACTGTCCTGAAGTCCACGAGTCATTTCCAGCTTGCAACACACAGTAGCTCAGTGGTTAGCACTGCTGCCTCACAGCACCAGGGACCCAGGTTCAATTCCATCTATGTCTGTGTGGGTTTCCGCCAGGTGCTCCAGTTTCCTCCCATTGTTCAAAGATGTGCAGGTTAGGTGGATTGGCCATACTAAATTGCCTGTGGTATTCAGGGATCTGTAGATTAGGTGCGCTAGCATGGAAAATGCAGGGTCACAGGGAAGGGGTAGGGGGATGGGTCTGGATGGGATGCTCTTCTGAGGGTCAGTGTGGACTTGTTGGGCCGAAGGGCTTGTTTCCACACTGCAGGGATTCCATGATCTATGATGATGAATTCAACTTTGCTAAAATAATTAAAACTAAAAGAATGAAATTTCAATGAAGGTTCTAACACTCTAGATTACATATTAGACAGGCCTGCACCTTTAAGACAGTAACGTGACCTCTTGATGTGTGATATTGGTATAAAGGTACCTGCCTCACCTCAGTCACTATTTCTGTGTGATGGAGTCAGTGTAATGACTTCATTCAGTCAGCTAGGTGTATGTGATTTACAGTGACATCAGTGAGCTCAGTACCCAGACCAGATCTGTGATGGTGTAGCATTATAAATAGTTAATGTTGTAAATAAACTTCAAGGTATCTGACTCAACAAGAACTAAGTCTTTGTTGGTATATGTTAAATGGGCTAACATATAGAAAACCACAAAGCACACAATAGGTGGCAGTTGTGGGTGTTCTCATACATTGACATTTATGTTGCAGTATGTTACCCATGATAGAGGACAGAGGAACATTGGAACTCATCAGTATTGTGCTCCCTGCTTGTTCTGGGGCTGTGTCCCAGTCACTGTAGTAAAGCAAGGAAGAGCTGGGTAGTATTGGGTTTAAGGGGTTGAAAACAACCACTAACAGGTTATTTGAACAAATATCATAGCTGCTCACATGAATACAATTGTGCCAGCAATTTAACAGCCAGTAGCTATAACGATGGGCTGAGATTGAAGCTCACACAGTGTGCTATTGAAGTACTGCTCCATAATGAATGAAGTATGGAAATAATGTTTACATTGTGTTTTCGTGAATCCGTGGAGGGCTAGTGAGTGCGCAAGTGCTTGCAGGTTGATACATCTGTAACATCTTTCCACCGGAGTATGCGGGGCTTGTTAACAGTTCCAGGCCGCCTAATTCCCATGGGTTGTTTAATCTCCGGTATCCACCGCAGGTCAGTGAGTTTGTTGTTTTATTACGCTGACCCCGTCATTTGTTCGCAAGATAAACTTCCTCATTTCTCAGTAAGAACAGTAAGGGCCATCCCTGCCTTCTTCAGTTTACCAGCACTGCTCGTTCTGAGTATTACTGGTTTAGTGTTTAAACAAAAGCCCCCAATGTTGTTTTAACAGATTACTCGACATTCGCTGCGATGCAGCTGCAGATTCCTCCGCAGTGTTTGAAACCTTGGTCTGTCTAATCCCTATTTTGTTGATTAATGATATGGTTTGCAATGTTACTCTAACACACACTCAGTATGGCTTGTCACTTATGAATGAGGGATTTAAAATGTGAGTGAGGAGGTTTTTTGTATAAAAATGATGAATAATCTCTAATTGCAGATCATGGCTCATTACTTGCAGTTATTTTACTTTGCAAACAGCAATAACATTTTAGTTAATGTAACATATCCTCTTTAATGTGGATTGAATGGTCATTCAGAAAGATAGGAAAGAAATGATTGCACTAGTGGGTGCACAGGAGATTCACCAGGATGCTGCATGGGCTGGAGAGCCTAAGCTATGAGGAAAGATTAAATTGTTTTCCAGTGAAGATTAAGAGGGGCCCTGACAGAAGCACATAAGGTTATGAAGGGCATAGATAAGATGGTTGGGAAGGCAATTTTTTTTCCCATTAGTAAGGGTGTCAATAAGAAGACGGCATAGATTTAAGGCTAAGGGATGAGTCAAGGAGAAAGCTTTTAGCCAGAGAGTAGTGGAAATCTGGAACTCACTGCCCGAAGGGGTGTTTTGGTTAAAAACTCTCGTAACATTTATCTCGTACTTAGATATTGATTTGCATTGCCATAACCTCCAGGGCTATGGGCCAAGGGCTGGAAAATGGGAATACTGTTGTCAGATCTTTGACCAGAATGGATATGATGGGCTGAAGGGCTTCCTCTGTGCTGTGAGTGTCTGAGTCTATGAGATACAGAGACCACCATCTTCACAGGAAATACCATCCTAATAAGTTTTGATGGAAATGAATAAGAGCATGTGTTTTTACAATTCCCAGAATGAATTCAGTTCTTCACAAAAGACAAAGAGAGACACTCTAATTGTTGCATTGAAAATAACAAGGAAAGAGTTAATGGGGATAAATTGCCACTAATCAAGCAGAGTAGAAAGTCATGAAAATGACTGCCATTACACTAGTGAAATTTACCAATGAAAGGGGGATTAACCCTTTTTTCTGTACATGGTTAAAGAAAGTAGCTGTCAGAATTTATTATACACTGGCAGATAAAGAACACTCGCTTTTTCTTCAACTTGTCTTTTTTCTGTTTAATTCTTGCCATTTGCTCTGAGTGGGAAATCGATACATGGCACCCTCTACAGGGCAGCTACTGGCTGTGTGTGCGTGAGGCAAGAAATTTTTTTTCCCTTTATTCATTCATGGGATAAGGGTGTTGCCGGCTTGGCAGCATTTATTGCCTATCCCTAATTGCCCAGAGGGTAGTTAAGAGTCAAATGTAGTCCTGACCAGATAAGGATAGCAGTGTCCTTCCCTAAAGGGCATTAGTGAACCAGAGGAGTATTTCCTCTGACAATTGACAAAGGATTTGTGGTCATCGTTAGTTTCTTATTCTACTGTGGTGGGATTTGAACTCAGATCTCCAGAACATTATCTGGATCTCCAGATTAACAGTCCAGCAATAATACCACTAGGCCACCTCCCCCCTGCTGCATTGCTTTCACCTAATCTGATTGAAAAATTGGTGAGAACCAATGCAGAGCTGGAACCACAAATTGTAGCTCTATTTCATTTCCTGAACCTGATTTCACATTGAGGTGTCAGTATTTTCCAGACGTGGAGTATTTTTGGTGTCCATGAGCATTTAGAGGCTCATAAGTTGATTAGTTAGGGCAGAACTGGGTCAGTTCTCCATAATGGGTTCTGCAGAAGCTAATGATGAAGGGATGGCCTAAAACTATCAAGGTCCCATCGATGTTGCTCTGAGAGAGTTTTGAACATACAGAGCTGAAGTAAACGGCCAAGATGGCATCATGTACTGATGAGGAGGAATTTCTTCTCTCAGAAGTTTGTGAATCCATAGAATTCCTTACCACAGAGAGCTGTTGAGGCTGGGTTATCCAATGTATTTAGAGCTGACACAGATAGGTTTTTAATCAGTAAAGGAATCAATGAGGAAAATATAGGAAAGTGAAGGATTATCAGATCAGCCATGATCTCATTGAATGCTGAAACAGACTCAATGAACTGAATGGCCTACTTCTGCTCCTACATCTTCTGTCTTAACTATGTCAAAGGTCACATGATTGTGATGAGTCACAGTGTACTTATGATTAGCCATGGTCATAGAGATCATACAGCACGGAAACAGACTGTTTGGTCCAACCAGTCCAAGTGACCATAATCCCAAACTAAACTGGTCTCACCTGCCTGTGCTTAGCCCATATCCTTCCAAACATTTCTTATTCATGTGCTTATCTAAATGTCTTTCAAACATTGTAACCGCACCTGCATCCACCACTTCCTCTGGAAGTTCATTCCACATGCAAACGATCCTCTGTAAAAAAAATAATGCCCCATGTCTTTTTTAACGCTTTCTCTTCTCAACTTAAAATATGCCCTCAGTCTTGAAATCCCCCACCAAAAGGAAAAGACACCTGCCATTCACCTTTTCTATGCCCCTTATGATTTTATAAACCTCTGTAAGGTCACCCCTCGACATCCTACGCTCGAGTGATAAAAGGTCCCAGTCTATCCAGCCTCTCCTTATAACTTAAACCTTCAATTCCCTGCAACATTCTGGTCAATCTCTTCTGAACCCCCTCCAGCTTAATAATATCCTTTTGCAACAGGGTGACCATAACTGGACACAGGACACCAGAAGAGGACTCACCAACTTCCTGTACAAACTCAGCGTAATATCCTAACTCCTATGCTCAATGGCTTGAACAATGAAAGCAAGTGCGCTAAAAGCCTTTTTAATCAGCCCTCAGGTGAACTGAACGTTTAAGGACTATGAGTGAGTTGAGGCAGACAGTTTCAATCCAGGGCAGGTTTCACAGCATCTGGAATGCCAGAGTGCCCCTGTGGTCAAAACCTCAAAAGAAGGGTGGACAGTAATGACTGCATTAAAAGGCTAAGGACACCAGAAGCCAGCTGTGTATTTTTAACAGTCTGTCGAGTGCGGTCTCTATACGCAGATCCTGCAGGGGTGAGCCTACACTTATGGACGCCCTCAGGATTGCCTTTGCACCATTAAAAATTCAGATTGCTTCTTATTATCGTGTTGCTCTGGCCTCCTGCTGAACACCTGCCTTCTCTGGGTACTTGAGTTTCTGATAGAAGATGGAGCTCATGTGATGCAATCAATATTTCATTAGCCTTGGAAGTTTGCTGCTAATTGCTTCTTCATCATTAACTGGCCTCCCCATCTCTGACAAAAACAGACGGAGGTGGAAACATGGGGAAATTACCAAATACATTTTTCTTAAATTTTACCTGGTCCTCTACCGCACAACCTGCATTCAAGGGCAAGATAAAGATTACTCCAAATAGGGAGGAAGAATGGTACGCAGCAGCCTAGCAGTATTGTTGCCAGACTATTAGTGTCAGAGTCACAGAGATGTACGACATGGAAACTGACTTTTCAGTGCAACTCATCCATGCCAACCAGATATCCTAAATAAATCTAGTCCCAGAGATAAAAGGTACCGCAGATGCTGGAGAATCCGAAATAACAAGGTGTGGGGCTGGGTGAACACAGCAGGCCAAGCAGCATCATAGGAGCAGGAAAGCTTGACGTTTTGGGCCGAGGGAAGGGTCGAGGCCTGATACGTCAAGCTTTCCTGCTCCTATGATGCTGCTTGGCCTGCTGTGTTCACCCAGCCCCACACCCTGTTAAATCTAGTCCCATTTGCCAGCATTTGGCCCATATCCTTCTAAGTTTCATGTACCCATTCAGATGCTTTTTAAATGTTGTAATTGTACCAGCCTCCATCGCTTCCTCTGGCAGTTCATTCCATAAACATATCACCCTCTGTGTGAAAAAGTTGCCCCATAGGTGCCTTTTAAATCTTTCCCCTCTCGCCTTAAACCTGTGCCCTCTAGTTTTGAACGCCCCTACCCTGGGGAAAAGACCTTGTCTGTTCACCCTAGCCATGCCTGTCATGATCTTAATAAACTTCTATAATGTCACCCCTCAGCCTCTGATGCTCTGGGGAAAATAGCCTCAGCCTTATTCAGCCTCTCATATCCTCCACCACTGGCAATGAACCCGTAAATCTTTTCTGAACCCTTTCAAGTTTCACAACATCCTTACTATAGCAGGGATACCAGAGTTGAATGCAATATTCCAAAAATGGCCTAACCAATGTCCTTGCTAAATAAGATGTGGAGGGGCCGGTGTTGAACTGGGGTGGACAAGGTCAAAACTCACACAACACCAGGTTATAGTCCAACAGGTTTATTTGAAGAACGAGCTTTTGGAGTCTCGCTCGTTCTTCAGGTGTCAGTGAGAGAGGTGTCATCAGACACAGAATTGAAAAGCAAAAGATCAAAGGGTCATAGAACTGATGCAAATATGTTGAACAAACCTAAGATGGCTGTACAATCTTTAATCAGTTTGAAAGGATTAATATACAAATTACAGAATTTCTTTCAAGTCACTGCCCTGGAATAACTAAAGGTTTTATCGGTATATCAGAGGTGACGTCTCAGGTCAGACAATGCATTTTAGTTGTGAGGCCTTGTCTAGAATCTGGCTGTGGCTTAACTTGGCGTCAGACTGATTTTTATTTCCAAAGTAGGAATGACTGTCTACAAATTGTGTGCTTTTTGAACAAAGTAGAATGTATCTGCAATTACAACATGCTCGCTGCCTCTCTTGCGTGCTCTCTCTCTCGTGCGCTCTCTCTCTTTCAAACAGACATACACACTCTCTCTCCCACACACACACACACACACACCTTCTTTCTCTTCCTCCCTCACACACACACAGACACGCTTTCTTTCCCTCTCTTTCCCTCACACACACATAGGCTTGCACATACACATATAAATCTATGGGGTGAATTTGCATTTGCGGATACATTCTATTTTATTCAGAAAACACACAATTTGTAGACGGTCAATGTGGCATTTTATAACTTCCTACTTTGGGAATAAAACCAGTCTGATGCTAAGTTAATACACAGCCAGATTCTAAGCAAGGCCTCATACCTAAAATGCATTGTCTTACCTGAGATGTCACCTCCGATGTACTGATATAATCTTTAGTTATTTCAGGGCAGTGACTTGAAAGAAATTCTGTAATTTGCATATTAATCCTTTCAAACTGATTAAAGATTGAACAGCCATCTTAGGTTTGTTTAACGCATTCGTTTCAGTTCTGTGACCCTTTGATTTTTTTACTTATAAATTATGTGTCTGATGCCACCTCTCTCACTGACACCTGAAGAAGGAGCAAGAGTTCAAAACCTCACGGGTTCAAATAAACCTGGTATCATGTGATTTTTGATTTCTTTCTAATTAATTAATTAATTATTTAATTCAAAAACTCTGCTCATATTCTGGGGATCTGGATTCGAATCCCGTCATGGCAGATGGTGGAGTTTTGGTTTTGAATATTAATAAAAAGCCTGGAATTGAGAATCTACTCATGACCATGAAACCACAGCTGATTGTTGAGGTAAAACCCATCTGGCTGACTAATGTCCCTCAAGGAAGGACACCTGCCATTCTTACCTGATGTACATGTGACTCCAGACCCCCAGCAATATGATTCATTCTTAACTACCCTTTGATGTGGCCTAGCAAGCCATGCAGTACAAGGGCAGCTGAACAGGCAATAAATGCTGGCCTGCCAGTGATACCCATGTCCCACAAGTGATTGAAAAGATCAGATTAAGTGCAAGATATAAAAAAAAAGTTAAGTTCGAAAGAAAAATCTCCAACAACAATTAAAAGGTGAAGGAATGAAATTCTGTGTTCGAAAATTTAATTTTCAGTACCAAAGCGATTGGCTGTGAGTAGTAAGACCCACTATGCTATTAAAAACATGTATTTAGATTGTTACAGTCACGATCTAATTTATTACAGAGATAATAGGTACTGCAGATGATGGAGAATCCGAGATAACAAGGTGTGGAGCTGGATGAACACAGCAGGCCAAGCAGCATCATAGGAGCAGGAAAGCTTGACGTTTCGGGCCTAGATCCTTCATCAGAAATGGGGGAGGGGAAGAGGGTTCTGAAACAAATAGGGAGAGGGGAGAGGTGGATAGAAGATGGATAGAGGAGAGGATAGGTGGAGAGGAGACAGACAGGTCAAAGATGCGGGGATGGAGCCAGTAAAGGTGAGTGTAGGTGGGGAGGTAGGGAGGAGATAGGTCAGTCCAGGGAGGACGGACAGGTCAAGGGTGCGGGATGATGTTAGTAGATAGGAGATGGGGGTGCGGCTTGAGGTGAGAGAATGGGATAGGTGAGAGGAAGAACAGGTTAGGGAGGCAGGGACAAGCTGGGCTGGTTTTGGGGTGCGGTTGGTGGAGGTGAGATTTTGAAGCTTGTGAAGTCCACATTGATACCATTGGGCTGCAGGGTTCCCAGGCTGAATATGATTTGCTGTTCCTGCAGCCTTCGGATGGCATTGTTGTGGCACTGTAGGAGGCCCAGGATGGACATGTCGTCTGAAGAATGGGAGGGGTAGTTGAAATGGTTTGCAACTGGGAGGTGCGATTGTTTGTTGCGAACTGAGCACAGGTGTTCTGCAAAGCGGCCCCCCGATGTAGAGGAGGCCATAACGGGTACAGCGGATGCAGTATACCACATCGTCAGATGTGCAGGTGAACATCTGCTTGATGTGGAAAATCTTCTTGGGGCCTGTGATTGGGGCGAGGGAGGAGGTGTGGGGGCAGGTGTAGCACTTCCTGCGGTTGCAGGGAAAAGTGCCAGGTGTGGTGGGGCTGGAGGTGAGTGTGGAGCGGACAAGGAAATCACGGAGAGAGTGGTCCCTCTGGAAAGCAGACAAGGGTGGGGAGGGAAAAATGTCTTTGGTGGTGGGGTCGGATTGCAAATGGCGGAAGTGTCGGAGGATGATGCGTTGGATCCGGAGGTTGGTGGGGTGGTACATGAGGACAAAGGGGATTCTTTTTTGGTTGTTCTTGCGGGGACGGGGTGTGAGGGATGAGTTGCGGGAGACACGGTCGAGGGCGTTCTCAACCACTGCAGGGGGGACGTTGCGGTCCTTGAAGAATGAGGACATCTGAGATGTACGGGAGTGGAATACCTCATCCTGGGAGCAGATGCGGCAGAGGCGAAGGAATTGGGAATAGGGGATGGCATTTTTGCAGGAAGGTGGGTGGGAGGACATGTTTTCTAGGTAGCTGTGGGAGTCGGTGGGCTTGAAATGGATATCGGTTTCTCGGTGGTTACCCGAGATGGAGACAGAGAGGTCCACGAAGGAGAGAGAGGTATTGGAGATGGTCCAGGTGAACTTAAGGTTTGGGTGGAAGGTGTTGGTGAAGTGGATGAACTGTTCGAGCTCATCGTGGGAGCACGAGGCGGCGCCGATACAGTCATCAATGTAACGGAGGAAGAGGTGGGGTTTCGGGCCAGTGTAGGTACGGAAGAGGGATTGTTCCACGTAACCTTTGATGCTGCTTGGCCTGCTGTGTTCATCCAGCTCCACACCTTGTTATCTCACTATCTGATCCCTACTTTATTGAGCTAAACAATTTGCATTGTGTTCACATGTTCTTTCTGTCTGGAAAGAACAGGGCCCTCTGTATCAAGATATGCACATTCTAGTACACATATGTGCATGAATCTGTGAGCCTGAATATGTCTTTGAGTTAGGCTTCAGCTATTAAAGGCAGGCTTCCTTTCTTAAAGGCAGGTTGTAGGGGAGATGGGTAGGTTAGAAAAAAGACATAGTTGAAGACTAAGTTGAAGAAAAATGCATCTCCAGTCTGAGGGCTGGTTTCCAAGATTCAGTGATGTGGTGCTAGAGGCACCTCTTGGCGATACAATCAAAGAGAGAGGTGCTATTTCTACAAGGTAGGTGGTTTCACCCCCTTCAAATGTCAAGCCCTTTGAAGGGGGTGAAACCGTGTGGTAAAGCAAGTAAGGAGTCTGGCTCCAAGGGGTCGGCAGCAGGGGTAGGAAAGCTTTGCTGACCTCACATATACAATGAAAGTCAATGATTGCAGCATCATATATATCACATGGCCGCCCTAGCGCAAATTCTCACATTACTCATCTCAACAAACTCCAATCACTCACTTGGCATCAGTCACAAACACTCAAACTTCATGCCTCATGTCCAACTCTCCGAACTACCCACACCTTCTGAAGATGCCAGCCTCCTACTGCCAGGGTATAACTCCAGGCAAGGACATCACCCACAAAAAGTGACGCACAATTGCTGAATTCTCCCTGATAACAAGCATGGGGCTGGATGAACACAGCAGGTCAAGCAGCATCATAGGAGCAGGAAAACTTGACGTTTCGGGCCTAAACCCTTCATCAGAAATGGTTTCTGATGAAGGGT
>JAHRHZ010000275.1:18618230-18652051 GCA_024137785.1 Ginglymostoma cirratum
ACCCTTCATCAGAAATGGTTTCTGATGAAGGGTTTAGGCCCGAAACGTCAAGTTTTCCTGCTCCTATGATGCTGCTTGACCTGCTGTGTTCATCCAGCCCCATGCTTGTTATCTCGGATTCTCCAGCATCTGCAGTACCTTTTATCTCTGCTGAATTCTCCCTTCTCTTTTGCAGGAAATAGTCCAAGAGTGGGCCTTACTAGAGCCCATGGCATCCAGCTTCATCAAGGCCTTGGATAGTGAGGATATGTTATTGCCTCAAGCTCCTTCTCAACTCTCTCCTTACCCTCAAATTGAGATCTGGGATGAAGAGCAAGTTATTGATGATGTGATCGTAGATCTCCTGGAGATAGCAAGAAATGCAGATGCTGGAGTCAGAGGTAAGCGTGGAGCTGGAGGAACACAGCAGGCCAGGCAGCATCAGAGCAGCATGAAAGTTAACGTTTCGGGCCGGGACCCTTCTTCAGAACTGGGGAGGGGGAAGGCAGCTGGGAAATAAATAGACGGAGGATGGGTGGGGCTGGGGAAAGGTCGGTGGGGTGGTGATAGGTGGATGCAGGTAGAGGGTAGTGGGGATTGGCTGTTGGAAGGGTGGGGCGGATGGATGGGGAAGAAGGTTGTGCCAGATCAAGGAGGTGGGGTTGAGAGGGAGGTTTGGATGTGGGATGAGGTCGGGAGTGGGAAGATTTTAAAACCGGTGAATTCCATGTTCAGGCCATCGGCTGTAGACTCTCGAGGTGGAATATGAGGTGTTGCTTCTCCAGTTTGCGTGAGGCGTCATTATGGCACTGGAGGAGGCCCAGGATGGACATGCCATCCAGGGAGCAGGAGGGGGAATTAAAATGGTTGGCGACCAGAAGGTGTCGATTATCGCATACAGAGCGCAGTGGCTCCACGAAGCAGTCCCTGAGTCTGCGCTTGATCTCACTGATATGCAGGGGGCCACTTCAGGAGCAACGGATACAATAGACCAGGTTGGAGGATATACCCTGTTGGCTGTGGAAAATTTGCTTAAGGCCTTGGATGGGGATGAGGGTGGAGGTTTAGGGGCAGGTGTAGCACTTCCTGCACTTGCAGGGAAAAGTGTCAGGGGTGGTGGGGCTAGTGGGGAGTGTGGAATGAATGAGGGAGCTGTGGAGTGAGTGGTCCCTATGAAAGATAGATAGGGGTGGAGAGGGAAATATCTGTTTGGTCATGGGGTTGAATTGCAGGTGGCGGAAGTGGTGGAGGATGACACATTGGATGCGAAGGTTGGTGGGGTGGTATGTGAGGACCAGTGGGAATCTGTCTTTACTTTTGAATCGGGGAATGGGTTTGAGGGTGGAAGTGCAGGAAATGCAAGTGACGTGGTTGTTTGCTTCCCTAACTCCTTCTTCAACATGTCCCTCTCTGCCTGCTTTTAAAACCACGCCTGCCCGAGAATATCCACATAGCCAGTCGCAGCACACCCAGGACAGACAGCGAGAGAGAGACATCGACCAAACCTACATCAATGACGAGAAAGCACCATCATGGAATGTGGTGCTCGGTGACACCAGCTTTGATACTGGCACTGAGTACAGCTTCGATGCTGGCACAGAGGCAGGATCTGCTCATGGTGGTTCATTAGACAATTGTGGACTATGACCAGACTAGGGGACAGAGGCTAAGGTTGCAGAGGACTAGCACCTTACCCTACAAATACAACACTCATCTTGGATCTGAATGCTGGATCTTTGTTGATTGACTTGTGAATTCATTCAATGGACTGACGTGGCCCAATTTTGAGAGAAAGTGAGCATCTCACCAGCTCCAGATCTTGCCAGTTCTGTTGGTTTATGGATATCACCGAGGACACCCCTGTGAGTATCTTTTTCAAGGCTCTTTATCCCCCCTGGGATGTGCTTGAAGCAGATGGGAGCACAGCACCCCCACTGAAGTGTTTATTCAGCTTCAGGAAGTAACTGGACTTTTGCCTTTCCTGTGTCTTGCTATCCCTCGTTCACCAGTCTCAAAATCTACTGGCTGTCATCCTCCAGTTCTATTGAGATCAACCCCCATGACATTCTCCAGATTGTTAATTCATGACTGCATTTGCATAAGACAAGAGTGATTCCACTTCAGAAGTATCTTATTGGCTGCAAAGTTCTTTGAGACATCCTGGGGTTGTGAATGGGGCTATAAAAATGCAAGTTTGTTTTCTTCTTGATTGACAAAATTATTCTTTCGCATCTTGCATCTGATTTTGGAGGAGTACAAAAGAATTGGTGAAGCTTTTTGATCATCGGGCAGAGGAAGCTGAAATCTGGAGCAGCAGAAGAACTTGAGTTGTGGCTGAAGAAAAGTGATGACAAAGAAATTGTTGTGACTGTACAGGACATTGATCAGGCTATTTTTGGAATATTGCATTCAGTTCTGGGCTCCGTGCTATAGGAATAATGTTGTTGAACTAGAAAGGGTTCAGAAAAGATGTACAATGACATTGCCAGGCTTGGAGGATTTGAGCTATCGGGAGAGGCTGACTAGACTGGGGCTATTTTCCCTGGAGTCACGGCGGCTGAGGGTTGTATTAAGTCATGAGGGCTGTGGATAGGGTAAACAGCTAATACCTATTTCCCAGGGTAGGGGTGTTCAAAACTAGAGGGCATAGGTTTAAGATGACAGGTGAAAGATTTAAAAAGGAGCTGAGGGGCAATTTTTCATGCAGAGGGTGGTAAGTGTATGGAATGAGCTGCCAGAGGAAGCAGTGGAGGCTGGTACAATTACAATATATAACAGGCATCTGGATGGGTATATGAATGGGAAGGGTTTAGAAGGATGTGGGCCAAATGCTGGAAAAAAGGAATATGTCAGATTGGGATGTCTGGTTGGTGTGGATGAGTTGGACCGAAGGGTCTATTTCCATGCTGTACAACCCTATGACTCTGTGACTCTATAAAAGTGACCATGATGTGCCCATTTTTAGGAAGCTTTATTTATTTCTATCAAGCAAACAATGAGGAACTTTTTTTTAGTATCATTCTTTCATGGATGTGGGTGTCGATGGCATTTGTTGCTGTCCCTACGCGCCCTTGAAGTGAACAGTTTGTTGGGCCACTTAAAATTCACACATCACCTGAACCAAACATGGATTGCAGGTTTCCTTTGCTGGAGATAGCTTTTCAAACAACGACTAATGATAGTGTCATGATCACCATCACAGAGGCTAACTTTGAGTTCTAGATTCATTCATTAAATTTAAATCCACCAGCTGACTGATAGGATTTGAGTCCTCAAATAAAACCAAAATACTGCCGATGCTGGGAATCTGAACCAAAATGGAAATTGCTGAAGAACTCAGCATCTCTGGCATCACTGGTACAGAAAGAATAGGTTTGAGTCTAATAGGACACTTCTTCAGAATTGCAAGACGTCCTGTCAGCGAAGACCAATTCTTTCCCTTTCACAACTTAATTTGCACCCATTTTCCATTCTTTTTCTCATTCAACACCATTAACAGCCCATTTGCCTTTTGCATTGTCCTTTACACCATCTGCTCCCTTTAACCCTCCTCTGTCTCTGTCAAAAGTATGAACAAAACATTTTCCGAGCTCTTTCACGTCTGAAGAAGAATCATACTGGACTTAAACACAGAAACATAGAAAATAGGTGCAAGAGTACGCCATTCGGCCCTTCGTGCCTGTACCACAATTTTATATGATCATGGAACATTCTTTCCATATCTAGCCTGTCCAATCCCACCAGGATTTTATGTTTCTATGAGATCCCCCCTCATTCTTCAAGATTCCAGTGAGTACGAGCCCAGTCGATCCAGTCTTTCCTCATATGACAGTCCTACCATCCCGGGAATCAGTCTGGTGAACCTTCGCTGGACTCCCTCAATAGCAAGAATGTCCTTCCTCAGAATAGGAGACCAAAACTACACACAATACTGAAGGTGTAGCCTCACCAAGGCCCTGCATAATTGCAGCAAGACATCCCTGCTCCTACACTCAAATCCTCAAAAGGTTAACAAAAACAGAAGCTGCTGGAAAAGTTCAGCAGGTGTGGCAGCACCTGTGAAGAAAAATCAGAATTTACATTTTGTGTCCGATGACTCTTCCTCTAACTTTTTTTCTCTTGCCACAGATGCTCCAGACCTGCTCAGTTTCCTCCAGCACTTTCAGGGATTCAAGCCAAATTCCCAGAGGGGTTAACCTTGGTCTTTAGTCAAAGGTCACCTGATTGCCACTTCACACTCCTGATAACCGTATACTAAAACCTGGAGACGACCAGAAACTGAAAGAACTCTAGTTGAGAAGAAGAATTTCCCCTTCCTAGTTGCTGGAATGGTCAAGATGTAACAGATGCGTTTCGTTGATGACACACACCCTACGTCTCAAGTATTGGTGACACTCTGCCTTTGCTTTTGGTTCAATTCAATGATACTAAATATAGATGGATATGGTCAAATGTGACAACACCATGAGGTGATTCAAGGCAGCTGGGGCAGCAACTGAACGTCATCTGAAAAGCAGAAGCTCACAATTCATGTGTTTTACACTCCTGATATAATATAAGCTGTACATCTAAAATGAAAAGAAGAGGAAACAACTGCAAAATGAGAGTATGGCAAAGGTGATACAGTGGAGGTGAAGATAAAGAGATACAATGAGATGCAAAGGGGAACTACCATGAGAAAGGAAGAGACAAACTGCATGACAATCAAAACAAGCTACACTATTGTATAATATGTTGCAGATTTACATGCCTCATTTCTATGGTGCTATTTATAGAGCTGTTCATTCCTAAACAAATGTATCTAAATGTGGCATAGTTTCCATGTCCACAGAAGTGAGGGCCCCATCCAATTGTTATTGCTGTCATTATATTACGATTGCAACTGGAAGGGCCTAAGGCCCAGGAAATGCTTTCCAAGGTTTACACAATATATTGGCTGCATCTCCTGGAAACTTGGATAACCTGCAGTTTTACTGTTCCCAATCCAGAAGTTCTGGGTCCTGAACGTTTGCCCAATATCCGTGAACCGTCATTTCTCAAGTTTCATGGACCTGTGAAAGCTTGGCTGAGACTTGACTATATAGCAAATAAAGCGTCTTGCCTGCGTCTTAGCAAATATTCAAACATAATAACTTAGAGTCATGCATCGGGTTTCCAGTCAAAACTTAATGACCAGTGGTGTAGGTGACCACTCAACCAATGCTAACAGTAAACCAACTGCCATATGAGCTCAGACAATCCGTAGAGATTGATAGGACATGTAAAAAGCTTTCTAAAATTTTTCTAAAATTTTATCCTCCTGGAACAAAATTGATGTTGCTTATATTTTGTCCCAGCCCCTGGCATGCATTGTGATAACTTTGAACAAGAATTCAAAGTGATTGTTAATAGGAAGGATCATACATGTAGGAATGCTATTTGAAGGGGTCACCTCTTCCATGCATATTAGTTACTTGCTCATATGCAGGCCGTTACTTCTGGATCTTGCTTCTGCATTCCAATTTCCTTTCCAAAATTATTATGGAATCTGCTTCCACCATATTTTCAGGCAATGCATTCCACTTTATAACCATTCAATGCAGAAAATGTTTCATTTTACCTCATGTTACCATTGGTTCTATAAAATCCTTCATGATTTTAAACGCATTGATCAAATTTTCTCTTCATAATCTTCGCGCTGAAGACGATGACCTTAGTGCCTCTAAACTCTACATATCACTGAACCATTTTATCCTTGGCACAATTTTATGAAATCAGCTCCAACTGATCTTCATATCCTTTCAAGAGTGTGGGATCCAGAATGGGGCACAATATTCAGCTGAGGCCTAATCTGTGGATTATAAAAGTTTAGTATGACTTCCTAGCTTTCGTACTTTCTGCTCTTATTCGTTTTACCAAGGATTCCATATGCTTTTTAACAGAATTCTAGATTTGTTGTGGCACCTTTAAAGATTATCCTGCCTAAAGATGTTGCCTAAGAGATGGGTTTTAAAGGCAGAAAGAGGTGAGCAGATTTGGGGGTTATGAAGTGAAAATACTTATGATACAACTGATGGCTCAGGCATGAAGCAGAGGGACTGGGTGCACATACAAACAATATGAGAGGATGAGATTGGAACAGAGTGAAAATATTGCTTTCAGAATTAACTCCCTCTCCAATTTTTTCTGCTGTTTCTGACTCCATGGATTCGTGCCATATGTTATGTTCCAAATGCAGCTGATTTCTTTCTGGGCCATTGCTATTTAGTAATTAACTCCTAGGACATGTGTAAAATGGACTTGTCTTTTGATTTTCTCTCCGTTTTCATGTGGTAGCTCTCACTTTTCTGACCAATTGAAAATTTCCTGTGTAAGCGTAAAATCTATTCTTTAGTGTTACAGTGCACAGACTTTATTAATGATAACATCACATTCAGTATTATTTCAGTAATATGATCGTGGTCAACACTGACATTATCTATCAAATCTGTGTTACCTATCATAACGTCTTGTGTATTTTTTTTTGCATGTCGATTAATAAAAGGAGATAGTCATGACATACACAGGCATTGGTAGTGACTATTTGCTAAGAGCTCATTCATCAGACTCTTGGGTTAAAAAGGTTTTGCTTTAATTTAAAATGCTTGACCAAAGATTCACCTGAGTTATTCTGCAGGTGCTAATAGCATTTATAAAAGGCAAGGAAAACATTCTGGACGAGCAGGGCCTTTTCACTATCTTCGCTGGACTTTAGTAGATTCTAGCACTCTCTCATTTATCAACTCATAATGTGTTTGTCAAGCTGCCGAGGCTGGGGACTAAGGTTTCATTGTGGAGACATCCATCGTCTGCAGAGTTTAGCATTCCACTAATGCGTTACCTCTTCCTTAACATTGACATGATGTGACTCAACAGAGAGAACTCCTGAAAAAAAAATCATCAAAACCACCTGAAATGTAACAGAAATATTCTAGTTGATGGATGGAGTATATATTAAGATTGTAAAAGGCAGTGTAAGGTAAGATAACACTTTGATTCCTTAACAGGTTTTTGAAAAATCTAAGCAAAGAAACATTGTGAGATTGAGACTAATGCGAAATAACACAGCACTGAATTTAAAGGAAAATTTTCAAAGCCGTGGTTTCATCAAAAAGACTTTTCTGTTTGAATATCCAAGTATTTTTTGGGAAATATTAGATTTTTAAAAATATTTGTTTCAATGATAAATATTCTCTTTACACTTTTCCTTGGCAAATGTTATAGTTTATGTGTTATGTTTCCTAGGCAAATGCCCATTTTTTTAAAAATGTAGTTTGCATTCTAAAGTCTTGTTGAAGGTAGTGCCTCAATTCCAACTGAGTTAGGAGTAAGCAAATGTATCGTTTTGTTCTGTCCAATGCAATTGTGGAATTGATGAATGAACAATGTGCGATTATTTTAATTTCACTAATAAAGAATGCAGCAAATTTTTCTTTATTTCCAATTGAAATTAGAACAATAATTTCAAGTAAAGTTTTGGATCCAGATGAGAGTCAAAGTCTAATAACTCCACTTGCCAAACATTTGATCACTTTGATTGCAAAAGATTACCAATTGCAATCAGAGGGGCTGACTTCTTTCACGTACTTTCACAGCCAACCATTTTCAGAATCAAACCAGCCAAATCTCAAATAAATAACCTTTGGCTCTAATTAATGAGAACTTCAAACTTTCCAGGTGCCATAGCGCCATAGAGATGTACAGCATGGAAACAGACCCTTCAGTCCAACTTGTCCATGTCAACCAGATATCATAAATAAATCTAGTCCCATTTGCCAGCATTCGGCCCATATCACTCTAAACCCTTCCTATTCATTTACCCGTCCAGATGCCTCTTAAATGTCGTAATTGTACCAGTCTCCATTAGTTCCTCTGGCGGCTCATTCCATGCACGCGCCACCCTCTGCTTGAAGAAGTTGCCCCTTAGGTGCCTTTTAAATCTTTCCTCTCTCGTCTTAAACCTATGCCATCTAGTTTTGGACTCCCCAGACCCAGAGAAAAGACTTTGTCTATTCACCTTATCCATGCCCCTCATGATTTTATAAACTTCTATAAAGTCACCCTTCAGCCTCTGAACACTCCAGGGAAAATAGTTGCAGCCTACTCAACCTCTCCCCATAGTTCAAACCCTCCAACCCTGGCAACATCCTAGTAAATCATTCTACAGTACCTTGATTGCCTTTTACTATCTCACTACTCCAATGAATCAAAAGCCTTTGATGAGATTCTGCTTTGATGAGAGGATTGACTCTTATGTCTGGTGAACTTTGTTCATGGATAAATAATTTCAGAATACTGAGACAACCTGTTCGTTCTGGAGGTTGCACAGTATCACACACATAGGGGATTATCAGGGACAGTTTCTTATTTTCATCATTGATCAGCTGGATGCCTACAATTGTGGAAATATTCTTTTCAATTCCCCAGTGAAGTGAAAGATAATTTTCGACTGAATTACTGCAGGTGGATAGAAATGATTGACAAAGAAATGATTGACAAATGAATGATTGCAATCTTTAATACCGGTGGCTTATAAGACTGCATACTCAGCCCTTACTATTCTTCTTATTCTGAATGTGGCCACATTCAGCTCGAATTCCATTTACAAATTTGTTGATGACACAACTGTAGTGGGTTGGATCCCAAACAATGATGAGACAGAGTACAGGAAAAAGATAGAGAACTTAGTGGCGCGACACTCAATGTCAGCAAAATGAAGGAGCTGGTCATCGACTTCAGGAAGCGGTGTGGAGGATATGCCCCTGTCTGTATCAATGGCGCTGATGTGGAGGAGGTCAAGAGCTTCAAGTTCCTAGAAGTAAATATCATCAACAATCTGTCCTGGTCCATCCATGTTGATGCTACAGTCAAGAAAGCAAACTAAAGCCTCTACTTCCTCAGAGGGCTAAGGAAGTTCGGCATGTCCACAATACCTCTTAGCACTTTTTATAGGTGCACCATAGAAAGCATTCCATCTGGATGCATCATAGCTTGGTATGATAACTGCTCTTACCAAGATCACAGGAAACTACAGAGAATTGTGAATGCAGCCCAGTCCATCACATAAACCTGCCTTCCTTCCTTCGACTCTGCCTCCTCTTCCTGCTGCCTTGGGAAAGCAGCCAAAATAATCAAAGACCCCTCCCATCCCAGTTACACTCTCTTGCACCCTCTTCCATCAGGCAGAAGATACAAAAGTTTGAAAACACAAGCCAACAGATTCAAGAACAGCTTCTTAGCCACTGCTATCAGATTTATGAATGGACCTCTCATAAATTAGAGCTAATCTTTCTCTACACCTTCTCTGTAGCTGCAACACTGTATTCTGCATTCTGTTTTATTGCCCTGATGTACTTACGTAAGGTATGATTTGTCTGGTTAATACACAAAATAATACTTTTCACTGCATCTTGGTGCATACGCCGGGACAATGGGTGAATAGGATTTGATGAAAGTAACAATACAAGAATTTAGGACGACCTGACTATTATCTGGGGTGCAATGTGTTTAAAATTGGAATAGTCAAAATAGTAAATGTGTGCACACGTGCAAATATGGGCATTGAGATCTGTTATCTGACATTGGTATCTATTTTTCATACTAATTTGCTGATTAAAATTCAATTAGTCACCCCCCCAGAATTCCCAATTACCTGTATGTGCAAATGTATGACACATCACTAAAGCATTCACTCCATCGTGTTTTCCTGAAACACTTGAGAATCTGGGCAAACTTGTCATTGATGAAAGAATTACCAGCCTGCACTTAAACGGTTGCCTGTTGTCAGGGCGAGATCTCTGGACTATTGCTATCTTTTGGAGCCCCTATGGTTACACTGGAATTGCTAACCAAGATTGAGCTTTTAGGCATATTTCCCAAACCATTGCTGCATTGACTAGATGGATGAGTTACGTTGTCTATCAGCATGAATCATGTAGCACTAACTGTAGATGAAACTGGAGCTGTTTGTGATTATAAGATGCCAATGTTCTAATAGAGACTGCACTCCACAAAGTGTAGGTTGACCTGAGGGCCAACAAGGTGCTCTGTAAATACAAGTTCTTTCTTAACTCCTTCACGTTTAACTTCTTCAGAGTTCTGAGAGCCTCTGGGTCTTCTGATTACCTCTCCCAAACAAAGCTATTTCAAGGTTAGCGGGAAGTTTTCACTCTGTAAATGGCTAAGTGGTAGGCAGTTACCATAATATCACCCCAGGTTAATTTCCTATCTCCTACCAAGCCTCTGTCAAACTATCTCAATCATCATTCTCATAAAGTTTGTTTGAGAGCATAACAGTGTTTGATGACTGGCTGTTTAACAGGCAATATTCTGTCCTTTTGCCCGGTTTGTGTGAATCGTGTGAAGATATTTTTGGGATTGCTTTTTCCTTTTTACAGGTGATAGAAGTTACTGTCTAAAATCCTGACTTGTATCACTGGTGCCAAGTCCCCAGAATCCCAGCCAAGAACAGTATAACCAAGCACATGGGCCGACTTGTTTAGTTATAAAGCGTACTTTTGTGGTCTTAAAGATATGTTATTTGGTTAGCCCTGTGAGGAACTCAGAGTGCGGCCTGAAGAATGTCTGCCATATCGTATTGTAAGTCATGTTTCTTCACAAGACTGCACTTAAATCTACAATTTTGGTGCATTGACCGCAACAGGACAGTAGCAAAATGGTTTTGAGAAGGAATTCACTGTGAAAAAAACGCGATTTACCACTAAGCTTGTGACCAAATTAACAACTGTGCAGATTGCATTCAGAATCGCTTCATGCAATGACATGTGTGCAGACTCATAATTTCTGAGGCTGGTTCATGTAAACTCCAAGGGGCTGGTATGTACCGCATTATTGTGATTTTATCCTGCAATAAAATTGACTGTCTCAGAATTTCAGCCACATCCAGGTAGATTCTTTTGTTCCTGCAATCTTGAAAGGCACATGCTGAACTGAATTGAATTAGCTTTACTGTCACATGTACTCAGATGAGTACAGTGACAAGTTTACAAGTCGCTGCATTACAGGGCTATCTTAGGTACAAGGTACCTAGGTGCAGGCACTTAAAATCAAATTCTTAGGAAACAACAAAAATGTTGGAAAAGTAAAGAAATAACTAGTCCAGCAATACAGGTCATAGGAATAAATTGGAAAACTAAAGAAGTAAAACATTCAGAATATCAGAGATAGTAGGAACTGCCGATGCTGGAGTCTGAGATAACACAGTGTGGAGCTGGATGCACACAGCAGGCCAAGCAGCATCAGAGGAGCAGGAAAGCTGACGTTTTGGGTCTGGACTCTTCTTCAGAAAATCAGAATATCAGTCTTTCTGATGCAGCCCATGCTGGCACCTAGCCACAAGGGATACATTGACCGCCTGCCCTGGACTCACCAATGTAGGAGTCGCCCCACTTGAGGCACCATCTCTTTGCTGCTGGGCCCATTTCACTGGTGCCACTGAACCCATACTCACCCCTGCAGCAAGTAGTCCCTGGCTCCAACTGCCATGCCAGGCCACTGCCGGGCTGTGAGCCTCGCTTTGACTGCAGATGTCATCCTGCCGGCGCAGCCACCTTGAAGAGCCCGCTGTCGCCAGTGCCTCCCTCCCCGATTGCTGGAGGAGCTTTGCTGCCGCCATTATATACTAAGACATTGAAGTAACCGAGGTGTAGCGTCAATGTCCTAAAAGCACAGTTTGAATCAACAAAGAAAGACATGAGAAAGGTAGGGATTTTCAGCTTAGGTTTAAATGTGCAAAGGCTGCAGAAGCAATGGTAGTCCCTTTGGGCTGAAGGTTCGTAGTGCAGTCCCAAAATTCTTTGACATTCAGTTGACATGCGATGGCAGAGAATGCTTTATGAACACTCTGCATCCCAATGCACTGAAGACATGCAATTGAAAGGTGAAACATAGATAAATCATCTGAACGAGATGGACTACACTCCAGAGTTCTAAAGGAGATAGCTGAAGCGATAGTGAAAGCGATGGTCGTGTTCTTTCAGGAATCTCTATAGTCAGGGAGGGTCCCAGAGGACTGGAAAATCGCTAATGTGACACCCCAGTTTAAAAAGGGAGTAAGGCAAAAGACGGAAAATTACAGGCCGATTAGCCTAACCTCGGTCGTGGGTAATATTTTGGAGTCCATTGTAAAGGATGAGATTTCTGAATATTTGGAAGTATATGGTAAAGTAGGGCCAAGTCAGCATGGTTTCATCAAGGGGAGGTATTGCCTGAAAAATCTGCTAGAATTCTTTGAGGAAATAACGAGCAGGGTAGACCAAGGAGAGCCAATGGATGTTATCTATCTGGACTTCAAGAAGGCCTTTGACAAGGTGCCACGCAGGAAGCTGCTGAGTAAGATAAGGCCCCATAGAGTTAGAGGCAAGGTACTAGCATGGATAGAAGATTGGCTGTCTAGCAGAAAACAAAGAATGGGGATAAAAAGGTCTTTCTCAGGATGGCAGCCGTGACTAGTGGTGTTCCACAAGGGTCAGTGTTGGGACCACAACTTTTCACTTTATACATTAATGATCTAGATGAAGGAAATGAGGGCATTCTGGCTAAGTTTGCAGACGATACAAAGATAGGTGGAGGGACAGGTAGTATTGAGGAGATGGGGAGGCTGTAGAAGGATTTGGATGGGTTAGGAGAGTGGGCAAAGAAGTGGCAGATGGAGTACAACGTTGGAAAGTGTGAGGTCATGCACTTTGGTAAGAAGAATAAAAGCGCGGACTATTTTCTAAATGGGGAGAAAGTTCAAAAGTCTGAAGTGCAAAGAAACTTCGGAGTTCTAGTCCAGGATTCCCTCAAGGTAAACTTGCAGGTTGAGTCAGTAGTCAGAAAGGCAAATGCAATGTTGGAATTTATTTTGAGAGGACTTGAATATAAAAGCAGGGATGTACTCCTGAGGTTTTATAAGGCTCTGGTCAGGCCACATTTGGAATATTGTGTGCAGTTTTGGGCCCCATATCTCAGGAAAGATGTACTGGCCCTGGATCAGGTTCAGAGGAGGTTCACGAGAATGGTCCCAGGAATGAAAATCTTAACATATGAGGAACGTTTGAGGACTCCGGGATTATACTCATTGGAGTTTAGAAGGATGAGGGGGAGATCTAATTGAAACTTACAGAATACTGAAAGGCCTGGACAGAGTGGATGTTGGGAAGATGCTTCCATTGGTAGAAGAGACGAGGACCCGAGGGCACAGCCTTAGAGTAAAGGGGAGACCTTTTAGAACAGAGATAAGGAGAAACTTTTTCAGCCAGAGAGTGGCGAATCTATGGAATTCACTGCCACAGAAGACTGTGGAGGCCAGTCGTTGAGAACATTTAAGATTGAGATAGATAGGTTCTTGATTATCATGGTGATGAAGGGTTACGGGGAAAAAGCAGAAGAATGGGGTTGAAGAACTTCTCAGTCATGATTGAATGGCAGAGCAGACTTGATGGGCCGAATAGCCTAACTTCTGCTCCTACGTCTTATGGTCTTATGGTCTTATGCTTATAATTGAGAAGAAAATAAATAGCAAAATTCAGAGAAACAGCGAGACAACAGACAACACATAATATGATATTGTTGTTTGGGAGTACAGAACTTGAGTGTAGCTGAAAATAAAGAGACGTGCTATCAAAGCTTCTTGTTTTGCACCTGTCAGGATCGACACAAGAATGCCAAATTTCAAATGGAACAACAATTCAGATTGCATGAATAAAAGAAGTTTGTAGATAACTGTACCCTGGTGCATTCTCTGTGACAACTCTTCTATCAACCAATACCTACTTGCTGACTAGTCAACACCCTTTTTCTCATATCAAAGCATAAAATGCCAGAGAACCTCAACAGAACTGGCAGCATCTGTGGAGAGAGAGAGAAGCAGAGTTACAGAGAGAGAAAAAACGGATTGTGAAGGTGCCCAGCGCAAAAGACAAAGGCAGTGATAAAGAAAATACAGATATGTAAAATACATGTAAATGTTAGGTGTGAAGAGAAGACAATGGGACCAGTCTGCTGATACATAGAACATAGAACATAGAACATTACAGCGCAGTACAGGCCCTTCGGCCCTCGATGTTGCGCTGACTTGTGAAACCAATCTGAAGCCCATCTCACCTACACTATTCCATTATCATCCAAATATTTATCCAACGACCATTTAAATGCCCTTAATACCAAAGCTAACAAGTCACAAAGAAGACACACCTGGAAAGTGGGGATGCAAGAAAAAGCCTAAGCGCAGAGGGCCCTCTTGTGGACCACTGTTAGTGTTCCCTACTCCCTGGACTGAGACATCCAGGTTCAAATCCCCCTGCTCCAGAGGTGTGTAATAACATCTCTGAACAGGTTGATCAGCAAAAACAGGTTAATTAAAAAATGAGTACAAAGGTCAGACTCTGAAGTTATGGAACATAATATTGACTCCCCGAGGCTGTTTTTCCAGCTTGGTTGGAAAATGGGAGATGGAACTGGGAGCAAAATGGATTATTAAAATGGCAATCTGTTCCACTTGCTCCTCTTCCCCCACTGTCAACCGTGTGAAAAAACAATACATTTCCAGCTCCTTTCAGTTCCAAAGAAGAGTCATGCTGGACCTGAAACATCAACTCTAACTATTTCTCCCACAGATGTTGGCAGACCTGTTGAGTTTCTCCAGCAGTTTCTGTTTTTATTTCGGATTTCCAGCATCTGCAGTATTTTGCTTTTACTTTCCCTTTTCTTCATGCCCTTTCCTTGTTGTTTCCTTTGTAATTTGGTGTTCTTGCACCTGTCCTGATGAGAGCAGGATAAAAATCTTTGACAGCATGTCCTTTTTTTTCAGCAAAATAGAGAGGCCTACAATGCAGTGATGACGATAGAAATAGAGAAACAGATAATAGAGATAAAATTGATCTTGTGTTATAGCACAGAAAGGGCAATAGTAAATTGGTAGCATGGTTTTATTTCTTTTCAATCTAAAAGTAATCAGGTTGGATGCAAAATGTATTGCTTCTCTAAGTTGCACCCTCAGAGAGTTGGAGGGTAGAGTTAAGATTGGATTATGTATCAGATAACAAGTTATTCTTTGAATCCTGCTGAAAATAGGTTGAATAAGGTTTTCCTGTGGGAGCACAATTTAGTCCTTGGATGAACCTGGGCTTTATTGTGGACTGTGTATATAAAGGATCTTTTGTTTCAGAGGTAGTAGGAACTGCAGATGCTGGAGAATCTGAGATAACAAGGTGTAGAGCTGGATGAACACAACAGGCCAAGCAGCATCAGAGGAGCAGGAAAGCTGACGCTTCGGGCCTAGACCCTGACCCTTCTTTTTTCTGAAGAAGGGTCTCGGCCCGAAATGTCAGCTTTCCTGCTCCTCTGATGCTGCTTGGCCTGCTGTGTTCATCCAGTTCTACACCTTGTTATCTTATACAAAGGATCTTGACTATGGAAGTAGTCAATTGGCTTGACTGTGGAAGAACAGAAGAAGCTTCAATTCTTGAGGAGAAAATGACCAACAGCATTGTTACTCAGGCACCCAGAAAAGTAATAAGTGAACCATTCATGTGGAAAGCTATATTGCTATTCACTGATTAGGCCAGAGTATTTAAGGTCATAACTAATTTGAAATGGTGAATTGGATGTCAAGTTTTAGAAGAACTAATCTACAGGCAACATGATAGATGAAGATAAACTATTTCCACTGGTTGAAGATTCTAGAACTAGGGTGCGTATTCTGAGAATTCGGACCAGCCCATTCAGGAGAGCTGCTAGAAGCACTTTTGCACACAAAGGGCGGTAGAGGTTTGGAACTCTCTTCCACAAATGGCAGTTGATGCTGGATGAGTTGTTAATTTTAAATCTGAGGTAGATAAATTTTTATTAGGCGAAAGTATTAAGAGATATGGGCCAAAAACAGGCATACGGAACAAAAACAAAAATTGCTGGGAGAACTCAGCAAGCCTCAAGCAACTCAAAGGAGTTCTGAAGATGGGTCACTGGACCCAAAAAGTTAACTTTGCTTTCTCTCCACAGATGCTGCTGAGCTTTTCCAGCAATCTCTGATTTTCCAGCATCTGCCATCTTTGATTTTTTTGCAGATATATGGAGTTCGACCACAAGTCAGCTGTGATTTCATTGAATGATGGAACAGGCTCAAGGGACTGAATGGCCTACTCGCAGAAACAGAGAAAATAGGTGCAGAAGTAGGCCATTTTGTCCTTCGAGCCTATGCCATCACTTTATATCATCATGGTTGATCGTGCAATTTCAGTATCCCACTCCCGCTTTCTGTCCATACCCCTTGATCCCTTTAGCCGAAGGGGCCATGTCCAACTCCCTCTTGATTATATCTAATGAACTGGCCCCAACAGCTTCCTGTGGGAGAGAATTCCACAGGTTCACAACTCTCTGAGTGAAGAAATTCTTCCTCATCTCAGTCTTGAATGGCTTACCCCTTATTCTTAGACTGTGACGCATAGTCTTGCACTTCCCCAACATCAGGAATATTCTTGCCGCACCTAGCCTGTCCAGTCCCATCCGGTATTATATGTTTCTATGAGATCTAAATTCCAACGAGTATATGCCCAGTCCATTGAGTCTTTCCTGTTCCTATGTTCCTTCAACTGGCAGTTAAAAGCAAAATATAATGTTAGAATAGAAAAGAATTCCGACAGTCTGGAAACAGGCTCTTTGTCCCAACAAGTCCACGCTGACCCTTACAGCATCCCACCCAGACACCTATAACACACCTAAGCTATACATCCCTGAACACTACAGGTAATTTAGCACGGCCAATCCACCTACCCTGCACATCTTTGGACTGTGGGAGGAAACTGGAACACCTGGAGGAAACCCACACAGACACAGGGAGAATGTGCAAACTCCACACAGTCACCTGAAGGTGGAATTGAACCCAGCTCCCTGGTGCTGAGAGGCAGCAGTGCTAACCACTGAGCCATCATGCTGCCCCATCTGGGTGGCTTGTGATAAGCCAAAGTGCTTGGCCTGATGGGCGATGTTTTAAGAGTGATAACAGAAGGCTAAACATGGAAACATAGAAAATAGGAGCAGGGGTAGGCCATTTGGCTGTTTGAACCAGGCCCCCATTCAATACAAGCAAGGCTGATCATCCAACGCGGTACCTGTTCCTGCTTTCTCCCACATTACAGATGATTAAAACAAACACCCCACAATATAAAGATGGAGAAGTCACTTATGAGAGAGGGGACACTTTCTCTGGACTTGACAGATAGAGGTTGAAGGATCAGAAGAGCATGGGCATAAATTTTACTTGGGGAATTGCAGCAGAGATCACAAAAAAAATCTCCTCAAGGTGATTGAACCAAGTAAATGTTGCCAGGCTACAGCCTAGCGTGTGGATTAGAGAATTTTTCTGTGACGATCAGAGTGCTAAATTCCTGGCAGACCTGATTTTCCACTGATAAGGATTAATCTACCTTCATAGTGATTGACGTGCATGCAAATTAACCCTAGAGTACTAAATAGGACAAGACTGATTTGCTGTAGGAGGGTCCTATGAGACAGAGTGAGAAGAAAATAGGATTATGATTGGAGGCAAGGAAAGGGTCCAGGAGATTAAATGAAATACAAGACAAGTCAGGGATATGGGTCGCTGGTGAGTTGTTTCAGATCATGCAGAAACCCCTGGTCAGGATGGCTTGTTTCTACTTTGTGAAATGAATGGAAGAAGTCAACAAGAATCTACAATAATGGAATAGCACTCCCTCACTGGTGCCTTGTAAAGGAATCGGCTTGATAATACTGGTTCAGCAACGTGAGCTTCCTTCTGGAATCCTTCCATCAATTTTTGTATTCATCAGGTGATGTTTGAAGGACACTTATAATTGAGCGAATCAACATGAGACATGCAGTTGATATAAAACTGGAAATGGCTGGAAATACTCAGCAGGTCTGGACGCAGTGTCAGACTGACACTTGATACATATTTTGTGTGAATATTTGCATTCTCTACTGCTCTTCTCGCCATCTTTGGTGCAGTTTGAAGTTACTTTGTAGCTGCAGTGCTTTCTTTTGTGTGAAATGCCATATTCTGAAGTCACATCCATTTGCTTTTTCGTGAATACTTTCCTTCAACTAGGCAGCATTTACTGCCCTACCCTGAGATGGCATTTAAAACTAAGCAGCAGGGTGGGGAACACATGCACGCATACACACACACACACACACAGACACACGCACACACATGCACACACACACATGCACAAGCACACAGACACGCACACACACATGCACACACACATGCACATGCACACAGACACACGCACACACACATGCACACAGACACACATACACAGACACACACATACCTACACACATACATACATAAACACACACACACACACCTTCCTGGATTTAAAGGTTTACGGCTGGGTTTTATGTCGGTAAAATAAATGTTCACTTAAGGGCCTCATCTCGCCGCGTCTGATATGGCACGGTGCATGGCTTGTGGGAAGCAACTAACTTCAGTGGTGAAATAACTCAATGGAGGCCTGTATCCCATCACCAAGTCACCCATTATTTACACGTACATAGTACATGTCACTGTCCCAGCTAGATCAGAGATGGCTCCTAGAATGAGCAGAAACCCTGACCCTCCTGTTTATACCTGTCGGCCACGGCTCCCTGATTGGACCGGGTTAACAGCCTCAACCAGGAAATTCATATTCTATGAGGTTCACCTGGCTAACCTTGTTGCAATCACTCATCGAGGCTGTTTGCAAGCTTCCAGCAGCGGGTTGCACATTCAAGGTCACACAGTGCCTGAGGGGCGGACATGGCATCGAGAAGGGGGACCTGCTGAGAAGCACTTGCCTGTCCTCCTGTGCTGACTTTGCTGCCAAATGCCCTCCTACCACAGCCCCACTTCTTGATGCCAATCCTGTCATCACTCACCTGCGGTCAGGATCTCTAGGTGACCCCATCCTCCTTCAGCTGGTTGGATCACTGGCAGCAGTCACCACTCCTGGAAGAACTGCACCTCATTTTCCGCTTGTGAACTCTACAGCTATCTGGACTCAACATCGAGTTCAACAATTTTTGGGCTTGGAGCACCTTCTTCCATGTCCTTACCCCAAACTCCACACACCTTGTTATTGATTTTGATTTTATTGTCAGTGTACTGAAATACAGTGAATGGTTTTGTTTGTGAGCCACACAGGCAGATCACAGCAAGCAAAGGATGTCCAGATCAAAAAGACTTAGTAGCATACAGTTTACTTTGTAGGTTACATTATTTGAGGCTAGAGTCAATTCAACAATCTGATAAAGGCCAAAAGAAGCTGTTCCTGAATCTGCTTTTGCGTGTGTTCAAGCTTCTGATTCTTCTACCTGATAGAAGTGGTTGTAGGAGATCATTACAGGGGTGCGATGGGTCTTTGATGATGTTGACCGCCTTTCCGCAGCACTGAGCCGTGTAAATGGAGTCCATGGATGGAAGGTTGGCTTCAGTGATGGTCTGAGCTGTGCACGCCACCTTCTGTAGTTTCTTAAGGTCCCGGGCAGGGCAGTTGCCATACCAGGCCGTTACGCACCTGGACAGTATGGTTTCAGTGGTGCATCTGCAGAAATTGGTGAGGGACTTTATGGACATGCCAAATTTTCTGAGCCCCCCGAGGAAGAAGGGGCATTGTTGTACCTTTTTGACTGTTGCATCCATGTGGGAAGTCCAGGATGTTGGTTATCATCACTCCGAGGAACTTGGTGCTCTTCACTCTCTCAACCTCAGGTACGTTGATGTAGATGGGGGTGTGTTCTCCTCCTTTCTTTCTGAAGTCGATAATCAGTTCTTCAGTTTTGCTGACATTTAGAGACAGACTTTTTTCTCATGGTCTGTTACCTCTTGGTCTATTATTACACACTGCCCATTGTTAGCCACTCATTGTCCCCAATTAGCAGCCATTCATACTCCCAGGCTGACTACTATTTTTTTTTATTCACTCACGGGACATCAATGTCACTGGTTGGTCAGCATTTACTGCCAATCCCTAGTTGCCTTTGAACTGAGTGGCTTGTTAGACTATTTCAGAGGGCAGTTGAGGGTCAACCATTATGATGTGGATCTGGTGTCATTCATAGGCCAGACCAAGTAAGAATGATAGATTTCCTTCCCTGAAGAACATTAATGAACCAGATGGGATTTTCCATCAATCGACAATGCTTTTGGGGTTTTCAGTAGATTCTTATTTTCAGATTATTATTGAATTCAAATTCCACCATCTGCCATGGCAGGATTTGAACACAGGTCCCCAGAACATTAGCTGAGTTTCTGAATTAATTGCCTGGTGATAATACCACGAGACCATTGCCTCTCCCTATCCATTCCTTTGTCTATCTAACTGTTCTTCTCTCTCCTATCTACACCTATTGCTTACTCTACATCCGCCCCCCCTCCCCCCCACCCTATCTTCTGCAGAAAAAGCATTTTCCCAGCTACCATTAGTTCTGAGACAGAGTCACTGGACCTGAAATATTAACTCTGATTTCTCTCCACAGACACTGTCAGACCTGTTGAGCTTTTCCAGCAATTTCTGATCTTGCACTGCTCCTACAGGTGCTGCCTGTCAAAGTGGTTAACATGGATCTGGCTTTGCCTTCTATGTAGGCTTACTCAAAACACTTCATACCACAGACCAGAATCTCCCAGGCAGAAATTGGTTTTGAGATCTGTTCCATTCGTACCAATTGCTCTTAAGCAATTGCAAGCACATATAAACCCTTAATTGACACATTTTTAATTTAATCTATTTTTCCTCATCAACCTGTTCAGAAATGTTATTACACACCTCTGGAGCAGGTGAGACTTGAATCCAGTTCTCTTGGTCCAAGGGTATGGACGCTGCCACTGTACCACATGAGGGCCCTCAAACAATCCTTACAGTGTAGAAGCAGGCCATTCAGCCTATCAAACCTACACTGACCCTCTGAAGAGCATCCCACCCAGATCTACACCTCTACTCTATCCCTCTAACACTGCATTTCTCATGGCTAACCCACTTAGTCTGTACATCCCTGGACACTGTGGGCAATTCAGCATGGCAAATCCCTCTAACCTGCACATCTTTGGACTGTGGGAGGAAACCTGAGCACCCGGATGAAATGCACACAGACACAGGGACAATGTGCAAATTCTCCACAGTCAGTCACCCAAAGCTGGAATCGAACCTGGGTCCCTAGCATTGTGAGGCGACAGTGCTAATCATGCCACCCACTGACATGTTATTAACACATGTACCACAATGCACAGCTGCTTGCTTCTGTTTAGCTGACAGCTCTTTGAAGTTGGAGAGGGAAATTCCACCTCACACACTTGGTTCCCCCCAACTGCCGCACTTCCTTGATCCTGGGGAAGTCCTGTTATTGAGTGAGATCCTTATTATCTCCATTAGACGCAATGCACTGAGCCACGCTGAGCTGACTTCTCTCCTTCCTCCGTACTCCTATTTTCTGCATTCATTTAACTCACCAATACCTTCTCTATTGATTTCCTGTAGCCAGTTTCTTATGAATTCACTTTAAAGGCTATTCATGCCATAGGAACAAGGAATATGATAGATTTGGAGATTGTACAAAGCAATTCTTCATACCTTCAGACACCTTTATCAAAAAGTTCTTTTCTGGTTTGTAAAATGCTTTTTATTCCCCTAATCTTTTTATTTCTTGTTGGTCATGGGTGTGTTTGTTTTTTTCTTCAGAATGAGATGTAGCAAAACAGATTATGGGGTAGATTTCCATCTTCACAGCTTGCCAATAATCTACAGCATGTGGTTGTTCTGCATCATCAGGTTGTTGCCTAGGCAATGAAGACAAAAAAAATTAAAATCTCACCTTACATTTTCAAAAGAAAATGAATGAGGACTTGACAGTTCTGCTCGAATGAGCAGTTACAAAGCGTTAAAGATGTCAAAGACATCAGTAAATGCGCAGATGCTGGAACATTAAGGATAATTCAGGAATACAGTCTTCTCTCTTTAATGAATGACGTACTTATCAAGATGAAGACTATTAGTTCTGGGGAAAGGAACATTTTCCATCGCAGGAGTCTGATGCAGGCATAATAAATGGTGCCAATTAGTGGCAAAGTAGGGTTAATTTTGTCCTTGGGGGAGTAGCAGAAAGCATAGGGGATTGTCAAAGAATACAGGAGAATATAGATAGACTGGAGAGTTGGGCGGAGAAGTGGCAGATGGAGTTCAATCCGGGCAAGTGTGAGGTGATGCATTTTGGGAGGTCTAATTCTGGAGCAAACTATACTGTAAACGGAAGAGCCTTGGGAAAAGTTGATGAGCAGAGAGATCTGGGAGTTCAGGTCCATTGTACCCTGAAGGTGGCTGCACAGGTGGATAGAGTGGTCAAGAAGGCATATGGTATGCTCGCCTTCATCGGACGGGGTATTGAGTATAAGAGCTGGCAGGTCATGTTAAAATTGTACAAGACTTTGGTTTGGCTGCATTTAGAATACTGTGTACAGTTCTGGTCGCCACATTACCAAAAGGATGTGGAAGCTTTGGAGAGGGTACAGAGAAGGTTTACGAGGATGTTGCCTGGTATGGAAGGTGCTAGCTATGAAGAGAGGTTGAGTAGGTTAGGATTGTTTTCATTAGAAAAATGGAGATTGAGGGGGGACCTGATTGAGGTCTTCAAAATCATGAAGGGTATAGACAGGGTTGATAGAGATAAGCTTTTTCCCAGGGTGAGGGATTCAATAACGAGGGGTCACGCGTTCAAGGTGAGAGGAGAAAAGTTTAAGGGGGATACACGCGGAAAGTACTTTACACAGAGGGTGGTAGGTGCCTGGAACGCGTTGCCAGCAGAGGTAGTAGAGGCAGGCACGGTAGGTTCATTTAAGGTGCATCTGGACAGATGCATGAGTAGGTGGGGAGCAGAGGGATACAGATCCTTAGGAATTGGGCGATAGGTTTAGACAGTGGATTTGGATCGGCATAGGCTTGGAGGGCCGAAGGGCCTGTTCCTGGGCTGTAAGTTTTCTTTGTTCTTTTCTTTGTTCTTTGTATCCTTTAGGATCTAGATTTAAACCATCATTACATGTTGCACCCTCATTACCAAAAAAAAAATGATTTTGATCCCTCCTTTCTGGGCTGCCTTTGAACTTAAGCCCAAGAGATGAAAACTTAATATCCAAGCTACGTTACAACCCAGTTGTCAAATGTTCTTTTATTTAGCCTTATGTTGAAGCATCGTTTAATTGGTGTTATAATTAACTTGTACTGCTCAAGTCAGTCATAAGGGCGCACCTTTCGACCAGTGGCAATACGTCCAATTGTCGTTCTGCCTGTCCCTGTTTCATGTTAGGACCCAACTCTGCATTTCTCTCTGGCACTTCTGATCCGGTCTCTTTCCGAAATGTGGAGCATATTTGAAATCTAGCTGTTCTCTTGTACTGCAGGATAACTGGAGGAAGTGATGCTCTCTTTTTTTTGAGGCAGTAAATACCATATTCTGGTAAGTTTGAAAGCCTCAAAACTGTGAGTCTATAATAATTCATGATCCATTGACTGACATTTTTTCTTCATGTGAACACCCAACTAAGTAGCTCCCATTGACAGAGCTCACCATCTCCCACACTAACTGAAAGAAATCACCCTTAGACCGTGATCACCTCTCTGATAGTGATCAAATGTCTGGCTATGATCCCCTACCCCCGACACTTCTGACAATGATCTCTGACTGTGATAATCCTGACAGTGATCAGCTCTCTGACTGTGATTGCCCCTGACAGTGATTACTGCTCTGACAGTGATTACTCCCTTGTCAGTGATCACCTTTCTGACAGTGATCAGCCACTGACCCTGAACACCCTCTGACTATGATTACCCTCTGATAGTGATCATCTCTTTGACAGTGATCACCTTCCCCAGACAACGTGGGCTCTTCTGACATTGGGCAGAAAGGATTGAGGACATGCAAAGGGTGAGTTGGGGATGTGAATTGGGATGGGTTGGGCCTCGCCTCTGGTTTGGGATGGAACGAGTGGTGAAGAGGTAGATAATATGGTTTATAGGGAGGGCTGAGGGAGCGCTCTGTTTGTGGCTCAGGAGGGAACTGGTGTCTGTTGTCCATGAGGCAGTGGTTACTACTGTACTAAGTGGGTGCTGAGAACTGTTTAAATGTGCTGCACTGTTTTGTCACTCCAGCTGATTCACTTAGAATTATATTGCTCAAACTCAAAACTGTGTAAAAGGCAGAGTGAATATGAGACCAACAGTCCATGCCTGTCTGGTCTAGCCAGAGAGAACTAGGGAGGTTAAATCCACCAGTCAAATGTTTAAATATCCCATGTAAGTCCTATGTATGTGTTTATGTCAGAACTTATTCAGGGTCCCTGGCACATTAGTAACATAAATGGAGCTGAATGTCTCTTCTGAACTCAGAGGATGTAGGCCATAGTTTACATTTTATGATATGGAGGTTTGAGTAATGGCCTGGACTTGCCAGTGAGATGATTGAAAAACATCTGATGTCTACACAAGCACAAGATAACATATAGCGACGTATCTTGTTATTTTTCCACGCTTTTATTGTGGCCTAAAATGGAAAAAGAATTGTTTGAAAAACCAAGGATGTGGAATTGATTTAAAAGCAAATTGCTATAACTCATTGAAAGTGAAGTTTACACAGTTGCTTTGCTCAGCCAGTGGACAGAAAGTTGGTCACGGGGGACCGGCACAGATGGCGTATATAAAGTGAGATTTGGGTGGCAAGAAAGGAGCTGATTTGTTCATTGGAGTTGTGACAAACAGTGGACAACAAAGGCCATCTGCCTGTCACCAATTATGTTGTTAGTTCCTGGGTAGCTGAACAGCTTGTGGAAATGAATGATATTTCCAGGAGCCTGAAGTCAAGGGAGGTAGCATATGTTTCTGCAGTAAAAAGATAGCTGAACCCTAAAGAAATCCAATTACTTTCTTCCAACTGTTGCTGTAAACTGTTGTGGTTATCCAATAAGTCCAAGACTTTATAATTTGAAGACCAGTTGCTCTGTGTCGCCTCTAAGGATGTGAAAAGTAAAGTGCCTAGAGAAGAGAGATTGAAGAGCTGCAAGTTCAGGCAGATAAAAAGATAACCTCAATGAAGCCTGTGGATAGAGGCCATTGAACTGTCTTCCCACTTATTCCTCCACCCATAAACACCAATGGTTTTTGTCTTTCAATGTCCAACTGTACCAGTGTTCAGTGTATTTTACAAGAGGATTGGAATTTTTAACAAGCAGAGTTTCTGTTGACAGTTCAGAGTTCTTTGTCTGTAGCTAGAACCTATGTATTTGTAATAAATTGTAACTCCTGTTAAGGACAGGAACCTAGTCTGTGTTTTCTTTTCACCTGGGTCTGAACAGACGGGGAAATTGGGGCAATTTTATGGTCTTTGATGAAGTCTTTTCCTTTAGTGATGACTCTGGGAACAATGGGACTTGCTTTCCAGCACTCTAACCCAGTGAGTCCAGACGCATGGAAATCCTAAAGTTGCTGTAAGTGATTTTGCACTATGTTATACAGTGCACTGTTGAGATGGATAATGACGGTACCATCATACATGGAAAAGTCAATTGAATCATAGAATCCCTACACTGTGAAAGCAGGACTATCGAGTCCACACTGACTCTTCGAAGAACATCCCACCCAGACCCAGCCCCCTCTACCCTATCCCTGTAACCCTGCATTTACCATAGCTGATTCACCTAGACTGCATGTCTCCAGTCACTACGGGGCAACTTAGCACAGCCAATCCACCTGCACATCTTTGGATTGTGGGAGGAAAACAGAGCACCCGAAGGAAACCCACGCAGACACAAGGAGAACGTGCAAGTTCAACACAGACAGTCGCCTGAGGGTGGAATTGAACCGAGGTCCCTGGCACTGTGAGGTAGCAGTGCTAATAACTGAACTACCATGCCGCACACAATTGATGGTAGCTTACATTTCTTTGTTGAAAGAGGCATAGTTAGGCTTTTAGCAGCGGATTGATTTCAGAGTTGCTTCTGAATGTATTCACTAGTCTTGAAAAGCCAATTTTATATTTACTAAATGTCACTATTTAAACAGTAAGGAAGAAAAGGATCAGAGAATTGCAGAACAGTTAGCCTAACATCAATAGTGGGGAAAATGCTAAAGTCAGTGCTAAAAGATGTGATAACAAAACACTTTGAAAACATTAATGGGGTTGGAGAAAGTCAGCTCGGTTTATGAAAGACAAATTATGCTTATCAAATCTGTTGGAATTTTTTGAGGATGTAACTAGCAGAATAGATAAGCGAGAACCAGTGGATATGGTATATTTGGAATTCCAGAGGGCGTTGATCAGGTCCCATTTACGAGAATGTGGGCAAAGTTCAAAACATGTAGGATAGAGCATAATATGTTGGTATAGACTGAGAATTGATCGCAAGACAGGAAACAGAACTGGAACAAATGGATCTTTTTCCAAGAGGTGGGCAGCAATTAATGGGGTACTACAAGGATCAGTGCTTGGACCCAGGTATTTACGATATGTAGAAATGACCTGGATGAAGGAACCAAACACAACATTTTCAAGTTTGCAGATGTCACAAAACTGGGCAGGATTGTGAGTTAGCAGGATATTTAGTGGCTTCAAGGTGATTTAGACAAATTGAGTTAGTGGGCAAACACATGGCAGATGCAGTCCAATGTGTCTGAATGCAAAGTTATATATTATGGTGTGATAAACAGAAAGGCAGGATGAATGGTGCTATACTGGGAAATGTGGATGCACACAGATATCTGAGTGTCTTTGCACACCAATCAGTGAAAGTAGGTAGGCAGGAGCAACAAGCAGTTAGGAAGGAACATGGTAAATTTGTCTTCATTAGTTCAGAAGCAGGGATATTTCACTATAGTTATACAATGCCATTTTGAAAGTGCTCATATGAGTGGAATAACAACCAACATCATGGAAGTCCACACAGGAGGCAAGAACAACCAACCTGAAAGTTACATCATCTTAAAATGATTTGATTCATATGATCCAGACTGAATGGATATCAGGGTGGCTAGCTATGGGTTCAGGAAATTTGGTCAAAATGTTTCTTCTAGCATGCAGTGTTTAGACTATAATGTGCCTAGAATAAACAATGAGTTCTTCCTCTTTCATATATATCCATCGTTATCCCTGATCTCTAATACCGATGAAAGTAGCACTTTGTCAGGTCCTAAGATAATTTAATTCCTGAGGTTTCAGTACTATTCAGAGACTGAAGTTATTAGGTTTAGTTTTGACTTGGATTGACAGTATAAAGTAATTGACATTGAACCCAGTGCCTGAAATACATTGAAATCTATAGAACTGATAATTCAGAAAGATGAATCAGGGGTTGAAGATTCAGATCAGCACTGTTACAGTATTACCAAAGTCAAATTAGCTCCATCGTGTTACAGTGTGCAAATTAATATTCTACCTAGCATGCATGTAAATACATTCAGCCTGATGTCTGAATTGGTGTGTTTTCTTCTCTCATTCCAAGAAGCCATTTGCTGAAATCTAGCTATACTTCAAAGTTGCTGGGTTTTGCATTCATATTTGACCTTTTTAGCTTGGAGGCTAGGAGGTTTTCGGAGAAAAATCTTTATCGCCATTTCAGTTCAAAATACGCAGGGAACATCCAATTCTACTCAGTTAATGACGCAAAGATCGAATCATACTGTAAATTCCAACTGGGAAACTTCAGTAGTTTACATTTATTATCTAAGCCTGTCTTACATTTAGAGAGGTAATGTGTGTAATATTTATAGATTTTCATATGCAACATTGTTATGTAGTTCATTGAAAAACCTGCCTTCTTTGTATAATCTGTAGTTTAACGCTTTGCAACTTCTTTGATGTTGTAACTTTATGCTCACAGTATAGAACCGAGCCATAATATGGCAAGTGTTATTTTATGATGTTGAACCCATAGATCACAGGATTTAAATATCATTGTTTTGAATGGTAAGTTGTAGAAAAGAGGCACCTGTCAGTGTACGTCCAGTTCTGAGGAAGGGTCACCGGACCCAAAACGTTAACTCTTTTTTATCCTTCATAGATTCTGCCAGACCTGCTGAGCCTCTCCAGCAATTTTGTTTTTGTACCTGTCAGTGTACATTGAGTCAGAGAGTCATGGACTCATATAACACAGAAACAGACCGTTCGGTCCAACCAGTCCATGCCAAACGCAATCCCGAACTAAACTAATCCCACCTGCCTGCTCCTGTCTCATATCCCTCCAAACTTTTTCTATTCATGTACTTATCCAAATGTCTTTTAAACATTGTAATCATACCCACATCCATCAGTTCTTCAGGAAGTTCATGATCAAACATTTATTATTTGTTCATAATTATAGAAAGCATTGCATATAGAAATGCCTGTCTAAACTGCCAGATGTCCCAAAGCACTTTACCCTTGGAGGGTGTTCACTTCTGTAATGTAGGAAAGGTGTAGGAAAGGTGACAGTCACTCGTACACAACATTTACTCAAAACAGATGGGAGATAACGACCAGATAACTGCTTTCCTAGTGTTGACTGAGAGATAGATATTGGTCTGAACACGCAGAGAACTTGCCTGCTTTTCTGTGAATTATTGCTTTACGATCTTTATTCTTTCACTTGAATGGATAGTTAGAGGTCTCAGCTTAACATTTTATCTGAAAGGCAGCACTTCTGACAGAAGAATACTGCCTCATTATTGCACTGGAGTATCAGCTTCAATTTTCATGCTCAGAACCAGAGTTCTACAATTATGAGGTTTATATGATTACTATATTTTGGAATTGTAGCTTTACATTTAAGGTAAATTAACAGGGTTATGAGCCCTGTTATACCCTCTGCCTGACAGTAAGGGTGTATGGATTCATTGTTCGAGTTCAAAGAAAGTTACATGGGTTGTTTTACGATGAAGAAAGTGCAAGATACTTATGGATAGAGGCATTAGCAACAGTTTCTGATTATAATGATTTTTAATCATCCTGTTTAGATATATTCTGACACACCTTCTTCTGAAGAAGGGTCTAGGCCCGAAACGTCAAGCTTTCCTGCTCCTATTATGCTGCTTGGCCTGCTGTGTTCATCCAGCTCTACACCTTGTTATCTCATATATGCTCTACTAATGCATTCTAAGACCTTTTCAGTTTCTGAGAATATCGTAAGTAAAACTGAGCTTTACAAACTCCCAGAAAAATATTATTAGTATCAGTCTGTAAACAGGTGTGTTATAAATTATCCATTTGGTTTTCAGATGAAAGAAAAATGAAATAAAAGCCAATTAGCAATCATAAACAAATTTAAGTCTACTGTATTTCACATTGCCAATGGAAAAAGAGCAGACAAAGCCATATTTGAGATTAGGTTACAGGCTTCCCTACAAACTCATGAAAATCATCGCCTGACAGCAGTTGTTGTTTAGTGTGTTCTGCAGCTATCTTTGAAGTAGAGGCTGGGTGATGGAGGTAGTCAGTCCCGCAGATGAAACAGCGAACATACAGACTCTCCCTTCAAGTAGAATGTCATGCTTCAAGTGATCCTAGGTTAAGATGGAGTATGAAAACTCTACACACTTAGGTTGCATGCCATGATATAGTGATGGTAGCATAAGCATGTTTCTGAAAGATATATAGACATACTGACAGTGAGATATAACACAGAAGACATATTTTGGCACTTTGCAACAGTTAACAAGGATTCATTTAAAATGAATTACAGAAAATTTAGAAATCAAGTTAATAGTAGACATTATAATAGTGGATATGATTAAGATACTGGTTCAAATTTGAAACATGAGGAAGAAAACATTCATCCAGATAGTGTTCCAGCTGAGTTAGCTTGGATTTAGTTGCAAATGAGACAACTGGCATTTTAACAGAAATGAAGAAACATTCATCCTGAAGAGATGGAAGAGATCAAAAAGAGAAGCCAAGAATTTTGAAGTGGACGGAAGAAGGGTTTGAGTTATGAACAAGAAATAACAGGAAAATTTGGCAATGACTGATATTTAACTCCTGGTTTTGATTTGGCAAGGAATATTCACCAAAGGCCTTGTAATATATCTTATCTCATTTGAGAAAATTGCTGCCAAGTTAAAAAAACCTTAAGAAATTTGGACAATATGATAAAGTAGTGTTTTCGTAACAAAAGAATTGGCAATTTATCTGACTCTTTTGAATGAACAAATCAGAGATTATGACACAGATAAGATTGCTTTGCTTAATGGATTTAGGTTGGTTCTAGGAGCTTATAGACAAGTTAGATATTTGGGAAAGAGATAGACTCAGAGTTTTTTGGAATTTGTTAGAGAAAAAAAGATACAGTCTACAATTTAATAAGGGCCCCTATAATGTGGGCTACATGAGAAATGTGATAGAATCTCCAATCTTTCTATGTAATTGAAATTTCTCATCCCTGAAGCCATTCTTGCAAATCTTTTCTGACCCTTGACCTGACCCTAATGGGAAGAGTGGACTTAAAATCAAATCCCACTATTACACAAGTCATCACAAATGTGAAATATGACCAATTTAATCTCTAGGATGGTTAATGTCTTACTTTGACCACTACCCAAGATAAAAGAAACTCACATCAGATTTCATTAATGAATCAAAACTTATTAGCCATAACAAAGTTATCGTCTAACATGTTGTAAAATTAATTATCAACAACTAATAATAATAAGCAAGCTTTAACTATACCCATGTTAAATCCAAACGCATGCACATTAATTCACAAATAGGACGGAAAGGACAGATGAGACAAAGAGTTTTCAGGAATATCTTTAGTGGAAAATATAAGCAAAAAGGAACAAAATGTGTGGATCAAAAATCCAAACCACAAGAGAAAATGACTAGTTTTTGGGGTGTTAATGATGGTATATTATCGTCAACAATGGCAATCCGCAATTCAATATCTGGTCAGTTAGACCTAGGTCTTGGCTTAAGTTAGAAGGTTTATTTTATCCAGGCAGTTTTTGAGTGTTACTTCTTTTCCACTCACAGTGGGCGAGAGACAATTCTGACTTGCTTGTAGGAATTTGGAGATGTGATGGCCCACCTGTTCTCTTCTCTGAGTTCTGTGAAAAACTGCTATTTAAAACCAGTCCAAAGATTGTTACTGGGAAGTTTATTTTCTTTTTAATCCAAAGGCATGTGGTGTCAATTATTTGCATCAAAGTATCAAATTCCAGTTTCAGCAAACGTTACAACCAATGAGTGAACATCATTTGGTTCTATTTTTGCATTGAGTTATACTTACAGATTTATAATATATATGCGCTTTCTTTCCCCGTTACACAGAAGTCCAAATTTTCAATTGCATGGTTATATTAAAAATAAAATGTCTGTCACCCATGCAACCTTCTCTGATGCCTTTGCATCCTTCTGAAATCATGGTGCCCAGACCAGGGCACAATACTCCAGTTCAGGCTGAACCAGTGTTTTATATGGGTTAACCATAACTTCCTTGCTCTTGTATTCTATGGCCCAATGGATAAAGCACGGGACCAAGATGTTATGTCTTTTATGAACTGTTCTACCAATCTGCCTTGCCAGCTTTAATGATTTATGTGCATAAATACCCAAGTCTCTGCCCCTGCATCCACATTGTATCCTTTATTTTATGTTGTCACCCTGTATTCATCCTACCAAGGTGAATCAATCACTTCACATTTCTCTGCACTGTTTTTGTCCTTTAGAAGTTCTCCATCATCCTCACCATGGATTACAGGACTTCCAAGTTTTGTGCAACTCAAAAATTTTGAAATTGTGCCCCATCCACCAAGGTATATGATGTTAATATATATCAGGAGGACCAGTGGTCCTTGTACTAATCCCTAGGAAACTCCATGATAAACCTTCTACTGGACAGAAAAACAACATTGCTTACTCTTTGACACTTTTTGTTCCTGTCACTCAGCCCATTTCATATTAATGTTGTTCCTATACCTTTTCTACCATAAGTGCTAACATTGCTAGCTCTGAAGAAGAGTCATATTTGACTTAAAACATTAATTTGATCTCTCCATAGATACTGTTAGATCTTCTTGGTTTTTCCGGCGCGTTCTGTTTTTATACCTTATTAAATGACTTTTGGAAGTCCATGTACACCATATCAATGACATTACCGTTATCAACCTTCACTTAATTGCTTCATTAAAAGAAGGCTCAATCAAGTTAGTTAATAGCAATTTGTCCTTACAAATCCATTTTTAGCTTTCCCTAATTAATCCACATTTGCTCACACTGATTCAAACAAACATTGCCGTTGTCATATTTCTGGAGCAGGGCCACATTTTAAATGTCATATGCCTTTTGTTACTTGACTGGCTTGGTGCAGAACTTGGCAGGAAAAGCTATTGAAAACATCAGTAAGATGAGACTAAATGGTGGAGTGGTGGCGGCTGTTCATGGCTGCATTATCAGGATGCTGTTGTTCTGCACCTCGCTTTGCCAATGATCCATGAATGAAGTGCTAACACCTGACCTAAGAGGCCATGCTATTGTCAACAACAGCAGACAGAGGCATGCTCAGTTTTCCTGATGGTTCACTCTCCCCATATAATGAAAGAAAAGTAGTTAAGCAAATAATGAAGGAAATGTATTTGAAAGAGACACCGTGTGGATTTTGAAGCCTTTGACCATTTTCACAACGAGCGTAAATGAACGTGAATTACTGAGCAATGATACATTTCCACAATGCTGTGCATTCACCTACTTTTCCCAGTCATGTCATTACTCTGACCACAGAACAGGTTTTCTCAGAAGTGACACTTATTAAAGTGCACTGTAGCTTTATGACAGAATAACAACAGATCAGCTTTTAATCCCGTTTAGGGAACTTGAAAAAATTCAAATGATTTTCCACGCAAAGATAAAGCTACAGCTGTTTGGATGAATCCAGGCATACGACAACAATACGTTACATTTACATAGCATCTTTCCCATAAGGGGTGCCTCATAGGAATGTCATAACAAAATCTGACACCAAGCCTCTTAAGGAGATATTTGGACAGATGGCCAACAGCTTGGTCAAAGAGACAAAGGGAACAGATAGTGTGGAGGCCCAGTGCAAAAGGCAAAGGGATTCTGAATAGCTGTAAATGAGAAAAGAGATGTAAGATGGGTGCAAATTAAAGTGTGAAAGGGAGAGAATGTGTCCTTTCTGGGAGGCCCCCTTTTCAGTTTTGAAGAAAAATCGAAATGCCAGACTCGAAATGTTGACCTGCTGAGTTATTCCAGCTCCCTCTGTGTTTGTTTCAGATTTCCAGCACCACTGGTATTTGCATTTATTGTCAGAATTTGGAAGTGATATAAAGGAAGAAAGCGAGATGGAGAGGTGGAGAGGCATCGAGAGGGCATTCTAGAGCTCGGATCTTATCCAGCTGGAAGTGCACTCATCAATGTTGGAGTGGTTAAAATCAAGGATGCTCAAGAAATCTGTATCAGTTGAGCGCAGATATCTCCAATGGTTGTGAGCCAGAGTGAATTCCAGATGTGGAGAGCGAGTGGGTTCGTGGGGAATTTGTAAAAAGAGATGAGGATTTAAAGATGTTGTCTGCATGGACTTTGGTAAAGCCTTTGACAAAGTTCCGCATGGTAGACTGATTAGTGAAGTTTGATCAAGTGGGATTCTGGAGAAGCTTGCCAATTGGATACAAAATTGGCTTGATGGTAGGAAACAGAGCTTGGTGTTGGAGGGATAAAAGGTACTGCAGATGCTGGAGAATCCGAGATAACAAGCATGGGGCTGGATGAACACAGCAGGTCAAGCAGCATCATAGGAGCAGGAAAACTTGACGTTTCGGGCCTAAACCCTTCATCAG
>JAHRHZ010000276.1:0-40855 GCA_024137785.1 Ginglymostoma cirratum
GTGTGTGTGTGTGTGTGTGTGTAGAATCTGTGTGTGTGTGTGTAGAATCTGTGTGTGTGTAGAATCTGTGTGTGTGTGTGTAGAATCTGTGTGTGTGTGTGTAGAATCTGTGTGTGTGTGTAGAATCTGTGTGTGTGTGTGTAGAATCTGTGTGTGTGTGTGTAGAATCTCTGTGTGTGTGTGTGTGTAGAATCTGTGTGTGTGTAGAATCTGTGTGTCGAATCTGTGTGTGTGTGTAGAATCTTTGTGTGTGTGTGTGTATATGGGCAGAATCTGTGTGTGTGTGTGGGGGGGAGTGTAGTGTGGGGGGAGAGAGTGTGTGTAACTGTATGCAATAGAATCTCTATGAATATGTGTCTGTGAGTGTGTGTGTGCGTGTATGTTTGGGAGTGTATTGTTTGGTGGGGTCACCTGTAGTGCGACCTGAACATAAGATCCCAGTTGAGGCTATCCTCATGGTATCGAACTTGGCTTTCAGCCCTTGCTCGGAGACTCTGCGTTGTTGTGCATCCCAAAGTCTGCCTTGGAGGATGTTTACCTGAATATTCGAGGTCAAATGTTCTTGAACACTGAAGTGTTCCTCACTGGGAGGGAATATTCTCGTTTGGTGATTGTTGCACAGTGTCTGACTCCAAATTGAAACACAGACATGTTCTAAACAAGGTCTCACACGTAACACGCATTGTCTGACCTAAAATGTCACCTGTTCTTTATACTGATAAAACCTTTAGTTCTCTCAGGACAGTCACTTAAAAGGAATGTGGGGATATATATAAAAACCTTCTAGCTGTGGGGATATATATAAAAACCTTCTCGCTGATTCAAGGTTTAGCAGCATCTTCGGCTTGTTTAATACATCCTCATCAGTGGTGTGACCATTTAATCTTTTACTGTAAGTTCTGTGTCAGATACTACCTCTCTCACGAACACCTAAAGAAGGAGCAAAACTACGAAAGCTTGTGTTTTCAAATACACCTGTTGGACTATAACCTGATATCATGTGATTTCTGACATAATCAGGTATATCGTACAAGTTGAAGATATCCATAATTGTAGTACTCTGGATGTGGAGTGCATTCAGGGCCCAGCTCTGTCGAATACAAGTCCTGGTCACAAGCAATCTTGACCATGTCACTAGTCATTACAGTTTGATCATAGTCAACTCTGTGAAACCACAGGCGACTTTAAAAGTGGCACCTGTGGATTGCATTCCACAATGAGATCTCATAGCCTGCACAAAAGCATCACGCTGATTTCCTCTCATCTTGAATGTAAGTATTTGTCAATATGCCCCTACGTGCATTGCTGCTTTGTTGGGTGATATGTACAGGTGAGGTTGACAATGTTTCAGTAATTCTACAGTACTTACAATCTCTTGCCATATTTGTGCAGCATGACTTGTGCTGCAGATGTCAGAATAAGGTACCTACTGTCAAAGGTCCATGCAGAAGCAGGTTATGGCCCTTCTTTTTGTAGTCCTTAATGTCCCAATGTATCACAGACCTTGATAAACCGTAATTTGTGTATGATGAAAATGCTGATTGTTTAAATTACTAAGACCTGTTCTTCCATTGGAACCATGACCATTGGATCCGCCCACAGCAGGAGTTACCATCATAGTGGGTGTGTTGCTACAAAGGCACAGAGAAACGGAGAAGGACCAGATACACCACCAGGGTCAGGACCAGCAGCAGTCTCCAGCAGTTGTCAAACATCCTCTAAATGAAGATGTTGCAGCTGAAGGTTTCCTTAGGATTCAAAAGAAGTACAGGAGGTCCAGAGTTTATTCTCCTCCAGAGGGAAATTGCCATCACAAACTGAAGATGCCCTGGAACTCCATCACAGAAATGTGCCAGCTACTAGTGTGGGACCTGCAATCTAAAACTAGATTGATACTAAACATCCCCTAATGTCCATGTAGCTCTTTCATTAGGTGGCCGTCCTATCCTGATGCCTGTCAAGGTGACAGCTGCATTAAATCCTCATGCAAGTGGCTGTTTCCAAGGATCCTCTGGACAACTGTCTGGGATCTCCCGATCCTTAACCCACAAAAATATCAAGTCTATGACTCTGTGGCTGCAACTGGAGCAATTTATGCCAGATCACAAGTATTGGTGGTATAGTGATAATGTCACTGGACTGGCAGTTCAGAATCCTGGGCACTGTGCTGGGAATGGGTTTGAACCCCACTGTGGCAGGTAGTGAAATTTAAATTCAAGAAAATCTGGAATAAAGAGCTAGTCTACTGGCAACATGTAATCACTGTCAATTGTCAATCACCATCATCTGTTTCTCTAACATCCTTCAGGGAAGGAAATCTGCTGTCCTTACCTAGTCTGGAGTACATGTGAAGCCAGACTCTGAACAATGTGCTTGACTCTTAATTGCCCTCTGAGCAATTAGGGACAGGCAATAAATCCTGCCCTATCCAGCGAGGACTCATCCTGGAGTCAAACAATATATTAAAAAAATGCTTCATCTTATCTCCCTGTGATGAGGTCAGAGCTGCAGCCTGAGTAGTAGGTTTAGCCAATATAATTGGATTTGTCTTGGCCCAGGGAAGTATAGACTATATCCATTTCATTGAGAGGACTGCATCATAACACAACACACTCCTTCAACAGAAAAGGGTTCCGTTCCATCAATGTACAAGTCATCTGTGATCATCAGTACCACACCTTGAAAGTATACACCAGGTATCCTGGTGAAGTGAAGATTGTCCTCAAGGATATACCTTGAGAACACTCGTGTTCTTGTTTAATTGAAGGCCTGGCTGTCTGACAAGAATAGTTACCGGAAGACAACCTCATCAACCAGGTCTGATGGCTCCCTTATACAAACCCTTGATTTGAGGCAGTATTAGAATAAAACCCATTCTTTGATCAGAGCTTTCATGAAGCAAACGAAAAGCCACCTGAAGATGAGGTTCTTGTAAGTGGATCAGTGTGCGATCCTTGCAGTACACTCCAGACTGAATGTGTTATGTAGTTTTTGCATTTTGTGATGTGCACGACTGGAGCAGGCAAAGAGGGAATCTGTGGGTCACTAAAGAGCTGAAAGAGTGACAGCAGTCTTCAGAGACGGATGAGGACATTAAGCAGGAGGAACGTCATTGTTAACCTGATAGGGTACTACAGTATCAGGTGCCATGAACCATACAGGTCTTAATTGATACCCAATTCAAATAGATATGATCTGTCTGCAATGAGTATCCATTGACGGTAGATTTATTGCTGTTCAGAAGGAACATGGTCCCTGTCTGTTCCCAGAAGCATATGCAAATCTTTTTTAAAACAGAAACAGAAATTGCTGGAGAAGCTCAGCTTGTCTTTATTTGAATATTTATTATCACGTGTTTTTTGTTACAAAATACAGTGAAAAGTGTTGTATAGTGTCACCACTCTCCGACATAATTGTAAAACACAGTAAACTTAATCAAAACGTAGAATGTAAAGGTGGGAAAATGAAGAAATAAAGAAAAAGTGTTCAGCATCTCTGGGTATAAAGCAGTTAACATTTCAAATCCGGTGTCCCTCCTTCAGAATTCAGTTTTTTTCTTTGCAAAAATTATGCAACAACAGTTGTTCAATAAAAGTTAATTTTTTCAACAATTTGAAGGCTTAGCTGCATGAGATGCTCCCACACTGAATTGTGAGAAGATGTGAGGTTACATTGCGTGTTAACTAAAGAGTGGCACTCCCTTATCCATGGTTCTAAGATGGCATGGCGCTAAGGATGGGTGGCCTGTGTAGCTTGATTTTTGTAACTGCAGTCACAATGGCAGTCAATCAGATAGGTGATGATGTAAAATAGCAATATATTGGTGAACGTAAGCTTCTATTTGCAATGAAGTACAAACACCTGTGCCAATTATGCATCCTCAAAATCTTTCCATTCCCACGACATGCACTGTGAAAGACAGCACCTGGCTGACAGCACTTGACCTGTTGCCTGGCTGAGCTTTAAATTTAGTGTTGACACCTGGAGTCCAGGAAGGTTTTGGCAGTGGTGCTTACTTTTGCCATTGGTGAGCGCACTACAGTGTAAGGGAGATGCCAGAAGCAAGATGCACACATAATGTGGCGAGCAGCAGAAAATTGCTTGGGACTCATTCGTGCTCACAAAGATAAACCCACCATGAAACTGCCCAAACATTGACACTCAGTTGATTTTTGATAAAATTCAGCTCATAGAAACTGCAGGGATTTTTTGAGTTTGAGTCACAATTTTTCACAAGTGGTTTGTCTCCATTAAAATCTCAATCAAATCCCAGAATTTCAGACTCTGTGATTTTTACCATTGGTTAGTTTGTTGACTGTTGTCTTGTAATGACCAGATAATGACTGAATAATCGATTTATGTGATATTGATTAAGGGATAAATATTAGCCAGGGTCTGTTAAGGGTTGGATATTAGTAGGATCTATTGTGTCCAGCTGAGAGGTAGATAGGATCTCATTTCAACTCTCACCCAAAAGCCAGCACCTCCAACCATGCATTACTCCCTCAGTGAAGCAGTGTTGATTTTCGAGCTTGAAACCTGGAATTGGACTTGAACTGAGAACCTTATGACTCAGAGAGGAGAGTACTCCGAACTAAGATGCAGCTAATGTGTTGAAGTTGCTAATGTTGTAAAGCGCTCAGTGCAGAGACTTGGGAGGAAAACAGTGAACGGTGACATTGAAGTTAATTTTACTTCCACATTCGGAGACCGGGAGAGTCAGTTGTCAAGACAGCCAGCATGTGATTCAGAATAATGCCAACACCCTGTTAGCTAAGGCAGACTTGGGCTTACCTCTTCTCCCTGTTTCCAAGAGTTATGGCAATGGCAAATCCACTACTGATAGAGCTGGAAGGAAAATTGTTCAGGATGAAGCATCAGCAAATAATAAACCAAAAGACCTGCCTTTAGAAAGAGAGAAATAAAACAAAGAATGCTAAATAAAAGAATAAAATAACTATAAATTAGAAAACAAAATCCGAGCAAAAAAAAAACAAGAGAATGGTGTAAAAGCAAGACAGACCTGGGGACAGAACAGTAGACAAGCCTCATCCTGATCATTATAACTTGTTATAATGTTAGTTGTTAGGATGTTAGTTGCTTCAAACAGTTCAAAGCCTTGTTTAATAACTTGGAAAATAGAGATACTTTTCAAATGGTACAAAAATATGATCTTACATCAGTAGATTTGTCAGTTCCAAATTTCTTTAGCCATGATTTGTAATCTTTCTTTTTCATGTTTTTCAGAATTGCTTTGAGCTCTATATTCCAGATAACAAAGACCAGTTTATCAAGGCCTGCAAGACTGAGGCAGATGGACGAGTGGTAGAAGGAAGTCATACAGTTTACAGGATATCTGCACCAACGCCAGAGGAAAAAGATGAATGGATAAAGTGTATCAAGTGAGCAAATAGTTAAATACATCATTCTAATAACAGAAACTGACAATGACTTGAGATTTTTTATGCTCTGGTGTACATGTCTAGAGTGAGCCCAGTCTATTCTGGCAACTTGCCTAGCGATCATTTAACAATCAGTGGGTGTTTCAGTTGAATGAGAGGACACTTGAGCTCCCACCTGGGGATGAAGTCCTATCTCCTAGAGTTGCTGGTCAGTCAAATAGCTGGAGGTTATTTGGTGCTGCTGGGTTCATTGGCCACAGTTAGGACTGCATTCAGTCATCACTTGTAACCAGCACTGGAGCCAGATACTGAGGTAAGTAGGAGAATGGGATGAGGGCTGTCACTTTGGGCAGGCTGGCAAGCCCTGGGAGGGAGAAGGGGTCATTATAATTGAGAAAGGGAAAAGCAGGGATAGAAAGACCTTGGACGTGAGGGCTATCAATGTGTCCAACAGGCCTGTGAGGTTGCCCAGCTCTACATCACGTGCCAGCTTCATCACTGTGAAAAAAGTTGCAGTAGGGCAAGAAAGAGGTCCTTAATTCGCCACTAATTAACATTTAAAGGGTTAAATAGTCCACAAGTGATCTAAATTGCAGCAGTGGTGAAAGGGTAGATGCCAGCAATGGTACCCAAGGTATGGCGACTAGACTATGTCCTTCCTGCTTTTCAGCCTGCCCCAGGAAGCGTAACTTTCAGCTTAAGTTTATCTGTGCTTATGATTCATTCATGGAATCTGTGCATTGTTAACTAAATCAACTGTTATTGCCCACCCCAGTTGCCCTAGAGGTGGTGGTGAACTGTTTTCTTCAACTGTTGCAGACCTTGGGAGTTCCAGGATGTTAACCCAGTGTCAGTGAAGGAGCGGCACGTGATACAGTTCCAAATCAGGACAATGTCTCACTTTGAAGGGAACTTTCAGATAGTGGTATTCCCATGTATCTTCTATCCTTGTCCTTCTAAGTGGTACAGATTGCAGGTTTGGAAGGCACTGTTAAAGAAACTAGGGTGAGTTACTGCAGTGCATCTAATGGATGGTGCACACTGTTGCTACTGTGCATCAGTGGCAGAGGCACTAAAAGTTGATGTTGGTTGATGTGGAGCCAGTCAAGTTTGTTGCATTGCCCTGGATGGTGTCAAGCTTTTTGAGTGAGATCAGAGCTGTATCCACTCAGGCAAATAAGGAGTTTTCCATCATACTCCGGACTTATTCCTTGAAGATGGTGGACAGGCATTGGAGAAACAGCAGGTGAGTCACATGTTGCAGAATTCCTAGTCTCTTTCTTATTCTTGTAGCTGAAGTATTTATATGGCTGGTCAAGTTCAGTCTCTGGTCAATGGTCATCCCTAAGATATTGACTGTGGAGGATTCAGTGGTGGTAATGCCATTGAAGATAGTCATTGCCTGGTACTTGTGTGACATGACTGGTACTTGCCCTCCATCAGCTTAAGCCTTGTCCAGTTTTAGCCTGAATCTTGGCCAGGCATTACTGTATGTGGAGATGGTCTGCATTACTATCTGTGTAGTTGAAACTGGTGCTGAACAATGAGCATTCATCAGCAAACGTTTCTACTTCTGACCCTATGATGGTGGGAAAGTCATTGATGGAGCCGCTGAAGATCACTGGAATAAGGAAACTAGGATCTGAGGATCTACTACACTGAAGTGTGTGGCTTAGATAATTGACCTGGAAAATTGTAACCTTTGTGCCAGGTATAATTCCAACCAATGGAGTGTTACTGCAGTTTATAAGTGCTCCTTAATGCTACGCTCAGTGAAATGCTGCATTGATGTCAAGGGCAGTCACTGTCGCCCATGTCTGGAGTTCCCTCTTTTATCCATGTTTGGCTGTAATGAAGTCAAGCGCTGAGTGGCCCAGGCAGAAACCAAACTGTGTGTCAATGAGAAGGTTATTTCCGTGCCATTGATAGCACTATTGATGACCCCTTACACTACTTTATGATGGAGAATAAACTGATGGGAGCTGTACATGGCTGGGTTGAATTTGTCCTATGCTTTGTGCATGGAATGTATCTGGCCAATCATACACATTGTTGCAGCTTTATAGGAACAGCTTGGCTAGGGATGTGGCTAGTTCTGATGCACAAATCTTCAGTACTATTATCAGAATGTTGTTAGGGACCACAGGCTTAGCAGTATCCAGTGTTTTCAGCCATTTCTAGATTTCGTGTGAAATGGATTGAATTAGCTGAAGGCTAGAATCTGTGTTGCTGGGGATCTCAGAGGATGCCAAAATGGATCATCCAGTCAACACTTCTGGCTGATGATGCATGCAAATGGGGAGGCCTATGCATGCCTTGTCTTTTGCATAGATATGGTGGGCTTCCCCATCATTGAGGATATGGGTGCTTATGGAGCCTCCACTCCTGTTGTTTAATTGTCCACCACCATTTGTGACTTGTGACTGTGGAGAACTGCACACTTAGATCTGATCTTTTGGTTGCAGGATCACATGTCCTTGTCTATTGTATGTGCTACTTTCACGTTAGGCATGCAAATAATCCTGTCTTTTAGCTTCACCAGATTGACACATCATTTTAAGGTATGCCTGGTGTTGCACACTTTGAAGACAGGATCTCAGCCCTGCAAGGCCTATGTATTAGTTACACCTGTCAATATTGTCATGGACAGATGCATTTGCAACCAGTATTTTGGTAAGGATTTGACCAAGTAAATTTCCCCTCATGTTGTTTTCCTTGCCATGTGCCTCTCACCCAGTCTAGTAGATGTATCCTTTAGGACTTGGCCAGCTGCATCAGTATTCGTACTACCAAGTCACTCTCGGTGATTGACTGTGAAGTCCCCTACCCAGAGTACATTCTTTGTCCTTGGCACCCACAGTGCATCTTCAAATTAGTGTCCAACATGGAAGAATGCTGACTCATGAGCCAAAGATGAGTGGTGAGTGATAGTCAATCGGAGGTTTTCTTGCCCATGTTTGATCTAATACCATGAGGCTTCGTAGGATCCAGATCCTATGTGGAAGACTCCAATGGCAGCTCCATCCCAACTCTACTACTGTGCCATTGGTTCTGGTGGGTCTGTCGTTTCAATGGGGCAAGACATAGCCAGGGGTGGTGATGGTAAAGTCTGGGACATTATGATGTATGATTCTGGGAGTATGACTGTTTGGCTGTGCTTAATAGTCCCTGGAACAGCTCTTAATTTTGATACATACGTCCAAATGTTGATAAGAAGGACTTTGCATGGTTGACAAGAATTTGTTTGTCATTGTTGTTTCTGTAGCCTAGGTCAGTGTCAGTTGTTCTGTCTGATTTCATTCCCTTACTTAGATTTTGTTAAGTAGTATGACAGAACTGAGTAGCTTGCTGGTGTATTTCAGAGCGTAGTTAAGAGTCAATCACATTGCTGTGAGTCTGGAGTCACATGTAGGCCAGATCAGGTAAGGAATGCATTTTCATGGCAATCAGCAGTGATTATATGGTCATTATTAGGTTTGCTTTTATTTCCATATTTTACAGAATTCAAATTTCACCATTTTCCATTGTGGATTTTGAATTCATGTCTCCAGAACATTAAACATTATTCATTGATAGTTGAGTGACAATATGATTACACCACTGCATTTTACAAATAATGCATGAATAGAATTATTTCAATTGCATTGTAACTTTATGCTTGTGCATCTGTTAAATCAGATGGCAAACAGAAGAGCTGCTTTATATCTGTGACTAGTAGCCCTTTTTTACCTTTGTGTTTTTTTTTACATTTAACTAAATGGAATTTTTATGCTGTGACATAGAGGGGCCTTCTATGCTTGGCCTTTTAGTAACTTCAGGATTGCTGCTTGATTTTGTAGTTTAATAGGTACTTGCGATTGCTGATGCAGGGCTTTCTGATGACAAGGAAGTACTGATGAAATAAGCTGCAACTTTCATGAGATGTGGGCATCATTGGCAAGGCTGACAGTTTTTATTCATCCCTAATTCCCTTTAAAAGGTGATAGTGAACTGTCTTATTGAACTACTGTATTTCACCCGGTGCAGGATCACCGACATGCTTCTACCAACAATTTTCAAAATATGTTTTACGTTTTATTCTTTTTTGATCCATTGAAGGAATGCCGATATACTGTGGTTCGGAAAAGAACTTGTTGGTGATGGTACTCCTAACTGTCTACTGCTTTACACCTTCCAGGTAGTAGAGATTGTAGATTTGGAAGATGCAGTCAAAGGAAGCTTGGCAGTTTGCTGCACTGCATCTTGCATATACACACTGCTGCCACTCAATGTGCATAGTGGTGGATAGCTGCTTGTAAGCTGCACACATGCTACTGACGTATATAAGTATGGAATCTTAAATATCTAGGAATGCTCCTAATTCCTTTCACAAATTTTCTTGTAACTATTCTGACAAGACATTGACAGATTTTAAGAGTTAATAGCAGTGAGAGTGTTAATGATAAATGTAGTGACAAGTTAATGCTTGTGAGGTTGTTACAGTCTTTTCATTAGTACTGTTTCGCATTCAATAATTGACTTCATTATAAAGAACCTTTTTAATGAATTCCTGGCACGTGGGTGTCTCTGGCTTGACCAGAGATTGCTCATCCCTAATTAACTTTGAGAAGGTGGTCGTGAGCTGATGTCTTGTACCACTGCATCCATTGTGTAAGTACACCACAGTGATGTTAGGAAGGGGGTATTAGGACTTTGCCCAAATGATAATGAATGAACAGTGACATAGTTCTGACTGAGAATGGCATGGCACTTAATGGGAAACTTAGAGCTAGTGATATTCCCATGACTCTACTGCTGTTGTCCTGCTAATAACTATTATTCAACCTAGACATCCCATTGTGCGCTTCCTTATATTTGGAGAGAATGGACTGCTCAACATGGACTATGTTGATCAATTTTTTATGAAGATTTTCCCTAGATTCAGTGTATTTATTGTTGATTTGTTTATTGTCTTGTTTACTTGAAAGACATATAATTACCTTTTGCATTATTTTGAGGGTGTTTTTGTAGCTCTTTTACTGAAGTTATAGTAATTAGGCAGAAAATTCCTTTTGTGAACTTGTATTGTTCTCACATTTTTCTTTTGCACGTAGGGACACTAAAATCAGTGTTCCACAATAACACTGTTCGGCAAGTCCTGGTTCCTCATCTTGCCCCAAACTGTCCAGTCCTTTTGTTTACCTATTCGACTTGATTATTGCGCTGCCCAATGTTTTGAGTGAAGGTGCAAAAATGAAGCAATGACTGTTTAAACTAGTAATGATTGATTCGTTAAAGTCTTATCTGTGAACAGGCAAGGAAGCTCCCTGATAATTACCACATTACCCCCAACCCCCAATTTGGCAAATTAAATCAGCGCTCCTCCATGTCAAACATCATTTGGAGAAAGCCCACTTGATTGGTACTACATCCACAAAACATTCTCTTCATCACTGATACTCGGAAGCAGCAGTATGTACCATCTACAAAATAAAGTTTACCAAAGTTCCTTAAAGAGCACCTTCCAAAACTTTGACCACAGCCAGCTAGAAGGAAAAAGGCACCACGATACATAGTAACATCAACACTTGCAAGTTTCCTTCTAAGTCACTCATCATCTAGGAAATGTATCACAGTTTTTTTTTTATTGTTAATGGCTCAAAATCCTTGAACTTCCTTCCAAACAACATTGGACGTACCATCACCAAATGGATTGCAGCCATTCAAGAAAGCTACTCACCACCACTTTCTTAAGGGTAACCAGAGATGGCCAATAAATGCCAGCCCAACAAGTGAAACCAACATCCCACGAATGAATAAGACAAAAAAAAGGTTCAGTGCAAAGACATTTCTTGTTTAGATTAATCCTCTGTCTCACATTTTGTTTCTTGTAGGGCTGCAATCAGCAGAGACCCTTTTTATGAAATGCTGGCAGCAAGAAAGAAGAAAGTTTCCTCAACTAAGAAGCATTAAAATGACAGCATTACGCACAGCTTGAATCAAATATCTAACATTGGCCATATGACCTAAGGAGGTCTGTTTCCAAGTGTCAATTATAACCACAGTGCATTCTGGGGCTGACTACATGCTTGTGCTGGAGAGAAATTGATGCAAGTTAGAAGGCTCTTAATGACTTTATGCTACTTACTCCTCAACAAATGAGGAGATAGTTTTTACTCAGCAACCTCTCAATAGTTCCCTCTACACAGCTGGTCTGTGAGTGTAGGGCTTCTACTTTACCTCCTCAAAGCTTTATAATTGTGATCAAGAATCTCTTGATTTAACATTTTTTTGTTGCAAGGGGCCTATGATTCTATCAGCTAATATACAAAGGACTGTCATCTCTGAAGATTCGTGTCAGCTGTTGTGAAATATGTATAAAGCCATGAAAAGTGGCCATCTTTGAAAGTTGGTGAGGCCAGAGTTTTAATGCTAATGGACACTTGATTGGAATTAGGTACTGTGACTAAGATTGATGATGAATTAGGATAAAGAGAGTCCGTTTGATGGAGAGAGATGTGTCAAGAGAATTGAAAAATGAGGACACACCTGGAAAGAAAACAGCCACATTACTACTGAGAATATTGTGCAAAAAGAACTGTTTGTCCATCAGATGATACATTTGACTTAATTTTTTTAACTGAAGCTTTTTGTTTGTAGATGTTTCACTTTTCCACATTGTTTTCTATTTTTCAATGCACTGGTAGATAAATACAGAAAAAAATGAGATGACTAAGCAGTATTAGTCTATTTATCAGAGCTGTATATACTTAATGTATAGATTTCTTTTTGGATTATTTTGTATTTGTTCAGTTCATTTTAAGTTGTGTGATGATAAATTGGTGTCAGTAATTTTTCATCATTTACCACTCATACTTGTAATCTAGCACTGACAAACCAGGTCAAATAAATCAAATTCTGTGTAACCAACTTGGGGGATTTGCTTTACTATACCTATGTTACTTTTCTTTATAATTTCCCAAGACATGGCCATCACTGGTTGGCTCTGTGTTTGTTGTCCATCCTTAATTGCATTCAAGAAGATGGTGTTGAAGTATCTTCTTGAAGTTCTGTCATCCATGCTGTGGAGATACACTTACAATCCTCTTAGAACAAGAGTTCTGGATATACACCCAGTGGCAATAAAGGAAAAGTGATGTATTTCCAAGTCAGGATGATGTGTGACTTGGAGAGAATTGCACATGGTAATATTTTCATGCATTGTTTTAGGTGATGGATGTCATCGGTTGGAAAATAGTGTCAAAGGAGCCTTGGATTGCACCTTGTATACAATGTACACTGTAAAAACTGCATCTTTTTATTCTACTGTATTTTCAATTATGGACTGTTTTACATCAAAGGAGTAGAAAGAATTGTTGTATTTTTAAGAAGCAAGTTACGGAAACTCATTGTAAGTTGAATTTATAATGTTGCTTTGAAAACCGTGGGAGATGAGTAAAAAGATAGCACAGCACCAGGGCCTGTGTAAAAGGTGAGATTCGGCCAGCAAAAGATAACTGATTTATTTGTAGAATTGTGACCAGTTGTGGATGCCAAAGGTCATCATTCAGACAACTCTGATTGGATCTAGAGTTCCTGAAAAGCTTGTGGGTGTGAACGTTACTATGAGAATTCTTTTGATCTTTGGAGTGAAAGGTGGTGTCTCGTCTCTCTCAAGTGAAAATACCTGTAGCTAAAAATAGCCAGATGGTTTTTTTCCCTTCTAGTTGCTGTAAACTGTTGCTTTAACCAATAATTCAGAGACTTTATAATTTGTGAACCAGTTGCTTTATACTTTCTGCTTGGTGAACTAAAGGACTTGGGAAACAAATGGAACATCTCCATCGAATCCTGAGGACTGGTGCCATTGAATGTTTCCCCAATATTTTTTCCATATATCCATAATACCATTTTTTTTCTATTATAAAACAAAGAACGGCTGGAGATCTGAAACAAACAGAAACATACAACACTGTAGAAACTCTCAAGATCTGGCAGCATCTGTGGAGAGAAAACAGAAAACACATTTTATTGTCTGGTCGTTGCTGTCTATATGTGTGTAAAGGGGTCTTATAGAAGAGGGTTAGAGGTTTATTTGTTGACATTTCATAGTTATTTACCTGTGGTTAGAATCTTTGGTTTATAATAAATGGAAGTTCTTGTTAAGTACAGAAACCTAGTCTATGCTTTCTGTTAGCCTGAGTCATGGACGGAAAAACTGGGGACTTTGCATTCTTTGATAAAAATTTTCAAATATTTTGCTGTCTCCAGGAATAGTGGGGCTTGATTTACAATGCACAATCCTAATAAGGCATGGCAACACTGCTGCTTCTGTGTGTCGGTGGTGGAAGGAGTAAATGTTTCAGTTGAACACCTAATTTGTGAATCATAATGTTAATATTGCTGTATTGCTTGCAATGTGAAATTGTTTGTTCAGTTCTGTATGACCATTAGAAAGTTAATATAACATTACCAAAATTCTGCAGCTATCTTCCGAACTAACATCAGAACCTACATCAGCGTAGACTGCAGCAGCTGAAGAAAATTGGTCGCATTACATTCTCAAGGCCAGTAGAGATGGCTAATAAATGCTAGCCTAGGTAGGACACCCAATTTCTGTGAAAGAACCAACAAAAAATCCGATATGATTTGTAAAATTAACTAAATGCTTCTAATAGCATAAAGTATGGTGATGTTGATGCTCATTACAGATTTTATTGCTTATGTTCAGTATAAAATAATAAATTAGTAATGATTAATTCAAAAAAGTAAAAGTGTTTTATAATTTTAAGTTTTTTTTAAAAAGAACTGTCAGATCTGTTTTCTAAAGAAATTGCCAATTTTGATGTACCTGTACTGCAAGAATTGACCAAGATTTGAGAAATGTTAATTTATTTAGATATTAGTATGCAGATTGACAGAACTGAGACAAATTATGCTTGCCCTTTACACAAAAGGTTGTGTGAAAAGGATCTTGGAGTTACAATTTATAACTCTTTAAAGGTTCAAGACCAGTGGGAGAAAGTGCAGCCAAGCAAATAAGATATTAAATTTCATTATAAAGAATATTTAGTAGAAAAAATAAGGAAATTTATCCTTATATAAAACTTTGAGATAATTTGCATTTAAACTACTGCATTAAATTGAAAGAAAAAGCATACAAAATAATAAAGATTAGTGATAAGCCAGAGGATTGGGAAAGTTTAAAAAAAAATTAAAAATGACAAAAAATAACATGGGGAGAAATAAATTTTGAGTGTAAACTTGCAAACAATGTCAAGACAGATGGCAAGGGCTGCCATAAATATAAAAACGGAGGTCAAAGTTAAACTGGGATCCTTGGAGAATGAGGTTGAGGAAATAATAATATGAACCAGGAAATGGCAGAAGAGTTGAAAAAATAATCGGCATCAGTCTTCACAGTCAAAAATACTATTGGCATTCCAAAAATGTTGAATAATCAAGGGGTAACAGGATGACAGGAAATAAATACAATAACTATCATTAGAGACAAAGTGTTAGGGAAACTAATGGAGTTAAAGACCAATAAGTCCCCTGGACTTAATGGGACATAGGATTGTAAAAGAAGTAGCTACAGAGATAGTGGATACACTGGTAGTAATTTTCCAAGAGTCCTTAGATTCATGAAAAGTCCCAAAAAGATCGGAAAACTGTCACTATAATACCTTTATTTGAAAAGGGAAGGAGACAAAAAAACAGTTAATGATAGGCAAGTTAGTTTAATGTATTTTGTTAGGAAAACCTTTGAGTCCATTATAAAGGATGAAATAGCGCTTTTACAAATACACTATAATCAAGTAAGAGTCAGCATGGCTTCACAAAGGGGAAATTATACCTGATACATTTACTATAATACTTTAAGAAGGTAACAAGCAGGATAGATAAAAGAAAAACAGCGGATGTAATATATCTGGATTTTTACAAAGCATTTGATAAGGTGCCACACTTTTGGCTATTTAAGATAAGAGGCTTGTTGTTGAAGGTACTATGTTAGAATGGATAGAGGATTGGCCATCGAATAGAAAACAGTTAACAGGGATGAAGGGGGCATTTTTGGGGCATTTTCAGGGCGCTTGTGACAAATGGAGTGTCACAGGGATAAATGTTGGACTACAGTTGTTTACAACATATACTCATGACTTGGATGAAGAACATGAATGTACAATAGCCAAACTTGCAGATGACATAAAATTTGTGGGAAGTGAAGTGGTGAGAATATCACAGAGTCTACAGAGGGATATAGACAGGATAAGCAAGTGGGCAAAAAACTTAGGAGATAGAATGTAGTGTAGTAAATGTGAGGTTATGCACTTTGGCAGGAAGAATAGAGGAGCTGAATATTATTAAAATAGAGAAAGATTGCAGAAAGCTACAGCACTGATGGATTTTAACATCCTCATGTATAAATCACAAAAAGCTAGCATTGAAGTTCAGCAAGTAATAGGGAAGGCAAATGGAATATTGCCCTTTATTTCAAAGGAAATAGAGTTTGAAAATAGAGGTCTTATTAAAGCTATGCAAGGCACTGGTCAGACTACAGCTGGAATACTGTGAACATTTTTGGGTCCCTTATCTAAGTAAATTGGATGCAGTCCAGAGCAACTTCACTACACTGATCCCAGGTTGGAAGGACTGGCTTATGAGTAGAGGTTGAGTAGCTCAGGTCTGTACTCATTGGAATTTAGAAGAATGAGTGATGACATTATTGAAATTTACAAGACTTAGGGATGTGAGAGGGGCTTAGGTTGGATGCAGAGTATTTGTCACTTATTCTGGGAGTGTCGATGACTAAAGGGCATAATCTCAGTAAAGCATTGCCATTTTAAGACAGTGCTGGGGAGGAATTTCTTCTCTAAGGATAGTACGTTTTTAAAATTCATTTACACTGATGGCTATGGAGCTTGGGTTGTTAAGTATATTCACAGCTGAGATAGCATTTTAATCAGTAAGAGAATCAAGGGTTAAGGGGAAAAGGCAGAAAAGTGGAGTTGAGGATTTCCAAATTAGCCATGATTTCATAGGCGAACATCTCACTTCTACACTTGCATTTTAAGATCTTATATTCACTTCTGATACTTTAACCATTAGGGAGGTCAACAGCAAACAGTCAGGTAAGGTAACTAGGGAAACTTAAGTTATAAAGGAATGCTTATCACAGCAGAGCAGCAATTCTAATGGTCTACTACAGCTTTTCCTTTCCAGTTCAGCATAGGGCAACAGGTCCGCAGTCAATCTGTCGTCTCTAACCAACATCTCTGGGCTGTTCAGCTTCCAGTTGAGCAGCAAATTGTGCTAACTTCAGTTTCACATTTGGTGTATGTATGACAAGTGAAGGAGTGATATGTTCATCTATATTCAGTCAATACATAATTTTGAATCATAAAATTATATAGTTACAAACTTAAAAACATCATTACAAAGTTGATTCTAATACAAAGACAATATTTATGAATTAAAACAAAGCCAGTGTAGAGCATCACTGTTATTTTTTCCTTCCTACAGCAGTTCCCTCTTAGTCTTCCTGTGTTACCTGATAAGGATTTAGTGAGCACAAGGGATGTAAACCTCCCTTTTTCAACACTGAACATTGCACCTTCTCACAATTCTGGCTCTACGTAATAGAATGAGCTAAAAAGGCATTTATCACAATTCCATGGTGCATTTCTTTGTCAAATGAGGCAAAGCAGTCACATGATGTTAAATTACTAAAATCCGCATTGGTTACAGTTAATCAAACTAATTGATACGTAAATGAATAAACTTTGTGATTACAACTGAACTAAATTAATCATAAAATGTCAAATTTCCTACTATTCCTATATCATATAGTGGGTGTTATAAGTGACTTTGGAAACGTTTCAGAGCAGTGATCCAAGAAAGATTCTGGCTTAGCAACTGAGTGACTCAGTTTAAAAATGTTTGATCTATTCTCTTTAAAGATGCACAGATTTTGATGTAAATTATTAAATATGTATGTGTCAGTGAAAGGACAAAGTTATTATGATTTCATAGATCGGAGATGACATGTTCTGTCTAGTTTATATTTTAGACAATTCTTTCCCAGAGAATGATATAACTCTGGAACAAGTTGCTCATTTGTAGGTCGAGTCCTGACTCTGCATGCCTTCAGTGAAGTAAAGTATTAAGTAATTTAAGCATGGTCAAAGTGGTATCTATGCCAATTTTAGCCAACTGAAGAAATCAAAAGGAATTTTAGCCTTCAAAATTTTTTCCTGTTATTTGATACCTTTCTCCCATGATATTGAATGGCTGTTGAACAGGTATGTCTAGATACTATCATAGAATCACAGATTTGTTACAGCACAGAAAGCAGGTACTCACCCCATCATGTCTGCAATGGGTCTCCAAATGAGACCGTCTCACTTAGTGCCATTCTCCTGCCTTATTCCCCAAACACTACGCATTATTCCTTTGCAAAGAACTATCTAATTCCCTTTAGAGTGCCTTGATTGTATCTGCCACCACCATACTCTAGATGTATTCTAGACCCTAACCACAATCTGTATGAAAAAATGTTTCATAGAACAGTACAGCACAGTACAGGCCCTTTGGCCCACAATGATGTGCCAAACTTTTACCCTAAACCTAAGGTCTATCTAACCTCCACCGCTACCTTATACTATCATCCATATGCCTATCTAATAGCTGCTTAAATGCCCCTAATGAAGCCGACTCTACTACCCTCTCCGGCAATGCATTCCACGCCCCTACCACTCTGAGTAAAGAACCTACCTCCGATGTCTCCCCGATATCTACCTCCTTTCACTTTAAAACTATGTCCCCTCGTAAAAGCAACCTCCACCCTAGGAAAAAGTCTCTGGCTGTCTATCTGATCATTTTGTACACCTCTATCAAGTCACCTCTCATCCTTCGTCGTTCTAAAGAGAAAAGCCCTAGCGCTCTCAACCTTTCCTCGTAAGACCTTCCCTCCATTCCAGGCAACATCCTGATAAATCTCCCATGCACCTTTTTTAATGCTTCCACATCTTTCCTGTAATGAGGTGACCAGAACTGGACGCGATACTCCAGATGTGGCCGAAACAGGCTTTTGTATAGCTGGAGCATAACTTCACGGCTCTTGAACTCAATCCCTCTATTGATGAAAGCTAACACACCATACGCCTTCTTAACAACTCTATCCACCTGGGTGGCAGCTCTCATGGAACTGTGAACACGAACCCCAAGATCCCTCTGCTCCTCCACACTGCCAAGAATCTTTCCGTTAACCCTGTATTCTGCTTTCAAGTTTGTCCTTCCAAAATGAAACACCTCAAACTTTTCAGGGTTAAACTCCATCTGCATTTTCCCAGCCAGCTCTGCATTCTATCAGTATCCCTTTGTAACCTAGAACAGTTCTCCGCACTGTCCACAACATGACCCACCTTCATATCGTCCGTGAACTTGCTAATCCACCCTTCCACTCCTTCATCCAGATCATTTACAAAAATCACAAATAGAAGAGGACCCAGGACAGATCCTTGTGGTACACCACTCGTAACTGAGCACCATGTTGAATATTTTCTGTCCACTACCACCCTTTGTCTTCTAAGGGTCAGCCAATTCTGAATCGAATCTGCCACATTTCCCCCTATCCCATGCCTCCTTACCTTCTGTATGAGCCTACCATGGGGAACCTTATCAAATGCCTTACTTAAATCCATGTATACCACATCCACTGCTCCACATTCATCCACGTGTTTGGTCACCTCTTCAAAGACTTCACTAAGGTTTGTGAGGCATGATTTACCCCTCACAAAGCTATGCTGACTATCACGAATCAAACTGTGCCTTTCCAAGTGATCATAAATCCTGTCTCTCAGAGCCCTTTCCAATAATTTGCCCACCACTGACGTAAGATTAACTGGCCTGTAATTTCTGGGGTTATCCCTGTCCCTTTTTCGAACAAGGGAATGACGTTTGCCTCTCTCCAATCTTCCGGCACTATACCCGTGGACAGTGAGGACGAAAAGATCATCGCCAAAGGCCCTGCGATCTCGTCCCTCACTTCCCGTAGAATCCTTGGACAAATCCCATCAGGCCCGGGGGGACTTATCTATCTTCATCTTCCTCAGAATTCCTAGCACATCTTCTTTACTAACATCAACCTCCTCTAGCCTACCTGCCTGTTTCACAACGTCCTCCTCTACAACTAGGTCTCTCTCAGTTGTGAATACTGAAGAAAAGTATTCATTAAGGACCTCTCCTATCTCTTTAGGCTCTGTGCACAAATTCCCTTGACAATCCTTGATCGGCCAACCCTTTCTCTGGTCATTCTCTTGTTCTGCACATACATGTAAAAAGCCTTGGAGTTTTCCTTGATCCTATCCGCCAAGATTTTCTCATGCCCCCTTTAGCTCTGCTAAGCCCTTTCTTCAGCTCCTTCCTGGCTAACTTGTATCCTTCTAGAGCCTTTTCCGTTCCTCTTTTCTTAAACCTTACATAAGCCTCCTTCTTCCTCTTGACCAGTCGTTTGACCTCTCTTGAGAACCATGGCTCCCTCACTCGACCGCATCTTCTCTGCCTGCTAGGGACAAACATATCGAGCACATGCAGTATGCATTCCTTAAATAATCTCCACATTTCTGTGGTGCTCTTCCCTGACAGTATCTGTTCCCAATTTATGTTACCCAGTTCTTGCCTAACTGAATTGTAATTACCCTTCCCCCAACTGTGAACTTTACCCTGCCGTATGTACTTATCCTTATCCATGACTATCGTGAAAGAAACAGAGTTATGATCGCTACTACCAAAATGCTCTCCTACCAACAGGTCTAACACTTGGCCCGGTTCATTGCCAAGCACCAAATCCAAAGTGGCCTCTCCTCGTGTTGGTCTATTTACATACTGTGTCAGGAATCCTTCCTGAACGCACTGGACAAAATCTGCTCCATCTAAACTATTACAACTAAATGTTTCCAATCAATATTTGGAAAGTTGAAATCACCCATGACTACAACCCTGTGACTTCTGCACCCTTCCAGTATCTACCTCCCAATCTGCTCCTGTACTTCTCTGCAACTATTAGGGGGGTCTGTAAAAAAACCCCCAACAACGTGACTGCTCCTTTCTTGTTCCTGACCTCAACCCAAACTGACTCTGTAGACATACCATTCTCGAACTGCCTTTCAGTAGCTGCTATACTCGCCCTGACTAGCAATGCCACTCCCCCACCTCTTTTTCCACCCTCCCTATTTCTTTTAAAGCATCTAAATCCCGGAATGTCCAACAACCATTCCTCTCCCTGAGTTACCCAAGTTTCTGTAATGGCCACAACATCGTAGTTCCAAGTACCGACCCACACTCTTAAGTTCATCTGCTTTGTTTCTGATACTTCTAGCATTGAAGTATACACACCTCAAACAATCTCGGTGTCCGCAATTACGCTCCATCAACCGCATTTCCTTATAAACCACCTCACTCCCTGTTGTGTCTGTTGGAAGGCCGAATACCTCATCCTTTGAATTATAAATCCGGTTCCCCACCCCCTGCCAAACTAGTTTAAGCCATCCCGTACAGCTCTAGCAAACCTCCCTCCCAGGATATTTGTGCCTTTCCAGTTCAGGTGCAACCCGTCCTTACTGTACAGGTCCCACCTTCCCCAGTATGTGCTCCAATTATCCACATAATGGAAGCCCTCCCTCCTACACCAGCCCTGTAGCCACGTGCTTAGCTGCAGTCTCTCCCTATTTCTTACCTCGTTATCACGTGGCACTGGTAGTAATCCAGAGATAACTACCCTGTTGGTTCTGGACTTCAGCTTCCAACCTAACTCCCTGTACACGTTTTTCACATTCTCAGTCCTTTTTCTACTTATGTCATTGGTACTGATGTGTACCATGACTGCTGGTTGCTCACCCTCCCCCTTGAGGATCTTGAAGACACGATCCGAGACATTACGGACCCTGGCACTCGGGAGGCAACATACCATCCTTTCATCTTGACAGCGTCCACAGTACCGCCTGTCTGTGCTTCTTACTATTGAATCCCCCACTACAATTGCTGTCCTATTCTCCCCCCTTCCCTCCTTTGCCACAAGATCAGGCTCAGTGCCAGAGACCTGTCCGCTATGGCCTTCCCCTGGTAGGTCGTTTCCCCCCCCAACAGTATCCAAAACGGTATACTTATTCTTGAGGGGAATGGCCACAGGTGATCCCTCCACTGTCTGCCTATTCCCTTTCCCCTTCCTGACAGTCACCCAGCTACCTTTTTCCTGTACCTTGGGTGTGACTACATCCCTGTAACTCCTCTTTCTCACCCCCTCAGCCTCCCGAGTGATCCGGAGTTCATCCAGCTCCAGCTCCATCTCCAGTTCCAGTTCCCTAATACGGTTTTTGAGGAGCTGGAGTTGGATGCACTTCTCGCAGGTGAAGTCAGAGGGGACACCAGCAGTGACCCTTACCTCCCACATCCTGCAAGAGGAGCATGCAACTGCCCTAGCTTCCATTCCCTCTACTCTACATTTCCAGAAGAAGAATAAAAAAAAAGCCTTACCTTACCAAACCTCTACATGTGTAGTGTTTTGGGTTTAGCCAATACCTGAATTGATCTGTTTCTTCCTGGCTCGTGTTCCCTCCGCACACCCACCGCTGAAAACAAGAGGGCCGCTTGCTGCACGGGGTAAGTTTTTATACAGGGAGAAACAAAAACCGCCTTACCTTCCCGTCGGCACACTGGCTCGCGCTGCTGCCGCTGAAAACAAGAGAACAAGTTTCCTCCTATCTCTTTTGTTTTCCTTAATTAAATCTCTTATTCTCTTTTCAAAAGTAGGTATTTTACTCCCTCTTCACTTTGTCCAGACACTTATTATGCTTTAAATATTTAGGTTTCCTCTCAACCTTCTCTTTTCCAAGGAAAATTATCCCAGTTTCTCTAACTTATTTTTATAAGTGGAAACATACTTGGTCCATTGGTCCTCTTGGTCTATTCTATGATTGGAGTCATACCTGGCACGTAGGAAGGTGATTGTGGTCATTGGCGGTCAGACATCTCAGCTCCAGGACATCTCCACAGGAGTACCTTAGGGTAGTGTCCTAGGCCCAACCATCTTCAACTGCTTCATCAAAGACCTTCCCTCCATCATAAGGTCAGAGTGGGAATGTTCATTATGCAATTATCAATGTTCAGCATTATTCAAAACAGCTCAGATACTGGAGCAGTCCATGTTCAAATACAACAGGATCTGGATAGTATCTAGACTTGGGCTGACAAGTGGTAAGTAACATTTGCACCGCACCAATGCCAGACAATGACCATCTTCATCAAGGGACAATCTAACCACACCCATTTGACGATCAGTGGTGCTACCATCACTGAATTCTCTGATATCAACATCCTGGCATTACCTTGAGCAGCAACTCAACTGGACTTGCCATATAATTACAGTGACTATAAAAGCAGGTCAGAAGCTGAGAATACTGCAGCAACCAACTCATCTCCTGACTCTCCAAAACCTGTCCACCAACTACAAGGCACACAGGAGTGTGATGGAAATATCCCCATTTGCCTGGATGTGGGTGCAGCTCCAATAACACTGAAGAAGTTTGACACCATCCAGTACAAAGTAATGTGTTTGATTGGCATCATATCCAAAACATCCACTCCCTTAAACACCAGTGCTCAGTAGCAGCAGAGTCTACATGATACACTGCAGAAATTCGCAAGGATCCTTAGACAGTACCTTCCAAGCCCATAACCACCTCCATCTAAAAGAACAAGGACAAGGACAGCAGATTCATGAGAACACCACCACCTGCCAGTTCCTGTCCAAACCACTCACCATCCTGACTTGGAACGGTATCACTGTTCCTTAAAAATCCTGGAACTCCCTCCCAAATGGCATTGTTTGTCTTCCCACAGCACATGAAGAATGCAGCTCACCATCACCTCCTCAAGGAATGGGCAATAAATGCTGGCCAGCCAGCAATGCTCACGTCCCACAAAAGAATTTTTAAAAAATCTCTTATGCACTTTAGCTTGTGCCTTCACATTCTTCCTAAAGTGAGGAGCTAATAACTGAATGCAGTACTCCTGTTGAGATTGAGTTTGATATATGTTCAATATAACTCCTTGATTTTCTATTTTATGCCACTATTAATAAAGCATGTATGCTTTATCAATCACTGTCTAACCTGCCCCATGATAATTTATGTACATGTATATGTGGGTCTCACAATTCTCCAAGGGATGCAGGAGCAGTACCTTTTATTCTATATTGTCTCTTCCTGTCCACCCAACCAAAATGTATCATCTTTTACTTTTCTACTTTGATCTTCATCTGTTACCTATCTGCCCACTCCTCCAACTTGTTTGTGATCTTTTGAAGTTCTACATTATCTTCCCCACAATTTACAATATTTCCAAATTTTGTATCAACAATAATTTTTTGTTGTGTCTTAAACACCAAGGTCTAGATCAATAGTATTTGTTAACAAAAGCAAGGTCCAGATACAAAACCTTGAAAGACTCCCGTACAAATTGTTCCACCAGCCAAAAGTATATGCTTTAGCCATTAATTCTGTTTCTTGTCACTCCACCAATTTTATAGCTATGTTGTTACTGTCCCTTTTACACCGTGACCTCTAGTAACTCATTTTCTGAAGAAGGATCTAGGCCTGAAACGTCAGCTTTCCTGCTTCTCTGATGCTGCTTGGTGTGCTGTGTTCATCCAGCTCTACACCTTGTTAGCTCATAAGTCTGTTGTGCAGGACAGTATAAATGCATTCTGGAAGTTCATGTACACAACATCACTAGCATTTCCCTGATCAATCTTTTATGGTTGCCTCATGATAAACCTCCAGTAAGTTTGATGAGCATGCTGGCTATCCTTAATTAACTCACATTTGTTGAAGCAACTCTAAATTTCTTCCTGACTTATTGTTTTCAGAAGTTTCTCAACTACTGAAGTTAAATTGACTGATCTGTAGTTGCTTGGTTAATCCTAACACCCCTTTTTGATCAAGGACATAACATTTGCAATTCTTCAATCCTATGGCACCACCCCAAGTCTAAGAAATACTGAAGCATTATTGACGGTGCCTCTGCAATTTCTGTTCTCATTCTTCCGTCAGTATCCTTGTATGCATCTTGGCTGATGCTGGTTTCTTCTCAACTGTACGTACAAACTACATATCCAATACCCCTCTATCAATTTAAGCCCTCCAGCAACTGAATTTCCTCTTTCACTTTCCTTTGTAAAGATTGATGCAAAGTATTAATACTTCGGCCATGCCCTCTGTTTTAATGCATATATCCCCTATTCGGTCCCAACTCAGCCCTTTATCACCTCTTTACTAATTTTTTGCTTAAAGAAACATTTGGGATTTTCTTTTATGCTAGCTGAAATTCTTTTTTAGTAGTCACCTCTTTGCTTTTCTGATTTGCTTTTACATTGCCTCTGAAACTTTTACATTCAGCCTGGTTATCAATTATATTTTATATCTGGCATTACTTTAAATCATAATTTTTACTTCTTTTGTTATACAAGGAGCTTAGAACTTGTTTGCCCTGCCTTCCAAAGGAATATTAATTAACTGTGCACAAACCTTGGCTCGTTGCCCAAGAAACATTTATTGAGAGACACATTTTGATTTGTTACATCACATCTAATTTCTTAAATCACCTGTTGACGTGCATTTGTAACTCTTCAGCTGTGCACAGAAGTTTTCTAGGTGGAACCATTTTAGTCTTTGACTTTTCTAGTATTTTCTTCAGGCTCAGGAAGTATTTCATTGAACAGAACAATAGGCCAAATTTCAAGCTGAATGCATTCACAGCTCTGATCATATGTGCATAGTCTCTGTCCTTTCCATGCGGATCAATTTTGATACTATGAATGTAAGGAAATTTAAATTGAGCAACTTTGACTGAAAGCTCACTGTGTATTTAATACCGTGATTTAGGAAAAGTGACAAATTCACGCATTCAATCTGAAATGTTTTGCAGACCTTCCCTGCTCTTAACCATCTCACATCAGCATGGAGAATTAGTTAATGTAGGCAGCATTGCACTTGTTGAGTAAGGATTTAAACCATTGCTTCTCAGGGGCTCTTGCAATCTCAACAACAATTTTCATTCCATGAGAAAACTCCACAGCTTTATTTCCTAATACTTGCTGGTGGATTATATACTGGTAACTGACAAAAGAGGGGAAATCAGGATAATTTCTGCAAAATGCAACAAAGCCTGCATTTGTGCTGGCATGGCTGGTGCACCATCATTTGTAATACAAACCTCAGTTACATGTTTGGAATGGTTTTCTCAAGCATTTACCTTTTGAATTTTTTGTAGATATCCCCAATTCTTGTTCTATCTTTAAGGGGAAAAAGGGTGAGAACACAGTTTTTAGTTGTTACGTCCCTAAAAACCAGGCACACAAAAAAAAGGGTCTCGACCCGAAGTGTCAACTTTCCTGCTCCTCTGATGCTGCTTGGCCTGCTGTGTTCATCCAGCTCCACAATGTTTTATCACACAAAAGCAATTGCTCTGTCAGTCATGATAATGCATTCATCAAACTGCAGTGAGAAGCATTCACAGTCCTTTAGGTCCTGCTGTAGTTGCTGAAAGATCCAACAAAGATTCCACTCATCTTGCTACTATGCAGCATCGAATAACATTCTCTGGATTGCTGTTATTATTTCTTTTTTGTTTTTAAAGTCTTTGAATGTAGAGTCAGCAGTTACAGTCATTGCTTCTTTAATTACTTTGTCATCTGTAAATGATCCTTTGTGCTTTGCCAGAAGATGACAAAATGCAAAATAAAGCTTCATGCAGGTCTTGCCTTTTTGTTGCTGGTTTAGAGAAAAATGCCTTTTGAGATTTTAAAATGGCCATTAGTTCATCTACTTCCTTTATCTGAAGCATGCTGTTCAAAGGAAAATCACCTTAAATTTACTGAGCATTGTTGAGTGGTGTTGTTCCACGTTCCTCTTTTTAATTATTGATATACTCTGGTAACATCCAAGACAAGCTGTTTACTTTTACAGTTGTGAACAGATGTTTATTCCTCATTCTATGTGAAAGTTTTATGTTTTTGGTTTCTTTTTAGATAGTCCAGGTTCATCACTTATTATTGCTTCACTTTTTAGTTCGTGACATCACAATGCAGCTAGCCATGCTGCAGGTAGGCCTCTAGATCATTCAGAACGTCACTGACTGCTTTCAAGCGAGGAGGCACTGGAGGTCATTTCTGTGGTCGTGATTTGTTTTCAGTTGCCCGAGTCTACTTGTGTTGCTCAAATATTGAGTGCGGGGCCTGGCGGCATTGCCTGTAGTTTTTCTCTATATTACACAGACCTATTAGATAAGCAGGTGAAGGAAAACAAAGACTGAAGGCTTACAGAGAATAGGTAGAGAAGCAGGACTAGCTGGACTGCTGTTGTTGAGTTTGCATGGACATAATGGGCTGAGTGACCTCCTAGGTTTCTAGGACTGTAATATACTGGCTTCACATGTCAGTGCCTAGTACTTATTGCACCACCAAACTTAATTTACCCTGCAATGTTAGTCCACCTGGACCAAACTGAAAACTCAATGCAACAAACTGTTAACAGCATGCACTTTTCCCTAGCCACATAGCTTCTGGAAGAGGAGGTCATGCAGCACCATGAATGACTAACGTGTGTGAAGGAGGAAACACACCCTGGTTTGGTCAGAGGCGGCACAAAGAAGGAATATGGGTAGATGGCGCGATCAGCTGTCAGAGATGTGCGTCGCAAGGGAATCCGGGCAGGTGATGAAACCGACTGTCAGAGGCTTCTGTAATGTATATGTTGGAGACCACAGCTGTACACAATTGTGGCCCCTGTATTCATCCATGTAGCATTTGACTTGTTAAAGGATACCATTCTGAAAATGTCCCTTTAGCTCAACTTCTAGTCTTCTATTAGTTAGCCAATTCTCTGTCCACCCGAATATATTATAGCAACTTCTTTTAAAATCCTAAGATGCAACCTATCATGTGGAGGGTCTCCTCAGCCTTCAACCCCTTTAATTTCTCTAGGATATTTTTTCCAATGATACTTCCTGTGTTTATTCCCTCCCTTCCACCTACATTTGGTTACTTGGTATTTTTGGAATGCAAATAATGTCCTCTACTTTGAAGACTGATACAAAGAATTTATTCAACTCCTCTGACTTTTCTTGGTTCCCTGTTATTAATTTTCAGCCTTGTTCTCTAGGATATATGTTCCAACTTTGGCTTCCTGTTTTTCTTCCTCTAAGCAACGTGGCTCAGTGGTCAGCACTGCTGCCTCACAGTGTAAGGGAGCCAGGTTCAATTCCATCTTCAGGTAACTGTCTATGTAGAGTTTGCACATTCTCTTCATGTCTGCACGGGTTTCCTCTGGGTGCTCGGGTTTCCTCCCACATTCCAAAGATGTGCAGGTTAGATAGATTGGCCATGCTCAATTGCCAATACTGTCTAGGGGTGTGCCGGCTAGCTGAATTAGCCATGGGCAATGCAGTGTTACAGAGATGAGGTGAGTCTGGATGGGATGCTCTTTGGAGGGTTGGTGTGGACTTAATAGACCGAATGGCCTACTTCTATCCTATAGGGATTCTATACTTAAAGAAGCTCTTTACTGTCTGCTTCATGTTACTCACTAGTTTGCCCTCCTCATTTATTTTCTTTCTGTATTTTTTTTTGGTCATCTTTTGTTGGCTTTTGAAAGTTTCTTTCCTCTGGTTTACCACTGATCTTTGCCACAATGCATAGTTTTTTTTTTTTCAAATTGACACTTAACTCAATTTCCTTGTTTAACCATGGTTAGTTTATCCCTTCCTAGATTCTTACTCAGATCTTTTCTGAAACATGTCTCATTGCACCTTATCAAATCCAAAATAGTTTGATTCCTGTCTGGATCTATGATATATTGTTCCAGGAAACTCCCTCAAATACACTCTACGAATTTGTTCTCCTGGTTGCCTTTTCCCATTTGATTTTTCCAATGTATGTGAAGATTAAAGTCACCCATAATTTGTTCTACATGCCGTTGTTACATTATGATTTATTCTCTGTCCTATAGAACAGCTACTGTTAGACTATAGACTACTCTCACTAATATCATCTCCCTTTGTTACTTTCTCCCTTTGCCCATATGGATTCCAGCATAATTTCTTGCAATTGTACTTAGGGATGTATGAACAGGAGCAGGCTATACAGCACCTCTAGCCTGTTCCACCATTTAATGTAATCATGCCTGATGTACATACACCTGCCTTTGGCCCATATCCCTTAATATCTTTGTTTAACATAAATTTATCTCAGATTTAAAATTAATAACTGATCCTGCATCCACTGCCATTTGTGGAAGAGAGTTCCAAACATCTACCATTCTTTGTGTGTAGAAATGCTTCCTAACATCTCTCTTGAATGCTCTGGCCCTAATTTTTAGACTATGTCCCTAGTTCTACTTATGCCATTTCATACTAATAAAGCTACCCCACCACCTTTTCCTTCCTGTTTGCCTTTAAGATCCCTGAATATTTAGTTCCCAACTTTGTGTCGATATTCACCCAGAAAAAAGATATGGATGATAGTGAGATTTGAGTGCAGCATGCTACAATGCTAGGGCATTTTGAGATCAAGAAAGAAATGGTGTTGGGTCTCTGGAAGAGGTGGATAAGTCCCCAGGGCCTGATGGTATCTGACCCAGGTTATTGAGAAAGGCAAGAGAGAAGATTGCTGGAGCCTTGACCAATATCTTTATATCATCACTAGCAATCGGAGAGGTCCTGGAGGACTGGCAACTAGCTAATGTTGTTCCTTTGTTCAAGAAGGGGAATAGGGATGTTCCAGGAATCTATAGACCAGTGAGTCTGACAGTGTTTGGGAAGCTATCATAGAGAATTCCTAGGAATAGCATTAATGCACAGTTGGAAAAACATGACTGGATTAGGGACAGTCAGCATGGCTTTGTGCAGGGCAGGTTATGTCTTACCAACTTGATTGAATTTTTTGAGGAGGTGACAAAGATGATCAATGAGGGTACAGCAGTGGATGTTGTCAAAAACCTTACTAAAATTCATTTAGACAAGTTCCCTCATGATAGGCTCAACCAGAAGATTGCCCATAGAAGGCAGAGGGTGATGGTGGAGGGGTGTTTTACTGGCTGGAGGTCTGTGACTAATAGTGTTCCACAGGGATTTGTACTGGAACCTCTGTTGTTTGTAATTTATATAAATGACCTGCATGAAAATGTAGATGGGTGGGTTAGTAAGTTTGCAGATATTACAAAGATCGGTGGAGTTGTGGATAGCGTAGAAGGTTGTTCAAAGAATACAGTGGAATATAGATCATTTGTAGACATGGGCAGAGAAATGGGCAGATGGAGTTTAATCTGGATAAGTGTGAGGTGCTGCACTTTGGGAGATCAAATGTTAAGGAAAAGTATACAGTTAATGGCAGGACCCTGAACAGCATTGATGTACAGAAAGATCTTGTAGTTCAAGTCCATAGCTCCCAAAAGTGACCACACAAGTAGATAGGGTGATAAAGAAGGTGTGTGGCATACTTGCCTTTATTGGTTGGGGAATTGAGTACAAGAGTCAGGATGATCCAAAACTAGTGAGTATACATTTAAGGTGAGAGGGGGAAATTTAAAAGGGACCTCAGGGGCAACTCTTTCACGCAGAGGATGGACTGTGTATGGAATGAACTACCAGAGGAAGCGGTGGAAGCTGGTACAATTACAACATTTAAAACACATCTGGATGGGTATATGAATAGGAAGGGTTTAGAGGGATATGAGCCAAATGTTGGCAAATGGAACTAGATTAATTTAGAATATCTGGTCAGCAGGGATAAGTTGGACCAAAGTGTCTGTTTCCATGCTGTACAGCTGTATGACTATATGAATCTATGTCATTTTGCAGCTTTATACGACTTTGGTTAGGCCACACATATTGCGTTCAATTCTGGTTGCCACATTTTAGAGAGAATGTGGAGGCTTTGGAGAGGGTGCAGAAGAGGTTTACCAGGATGCTGCCTGGATTAGAGCGTATGAGCTATACGAAGAGGCTAGAAAAACTCCAGTTGTTTTCTCTGGAGCAGCGGAGGCTAAGGGAACACTTGATAGAAATCTATAATATTGATGAGGTGCATAGATAGGATTGACGGTCAGAATCTTTTTCCCAGAGTTGAAATATCTAATACTAGGGGGCATGCATTTAAGGTGAGAGGGGGAAAGTTCAAAGGAGATGTGCAGAGCAAGTTTTTTTTACACAGAGTGGTAGGTATCTGTAACGTGCTGCCAAAAGTGGTGGTAGAGGCAGATATGACAGGAACATTTAAGAGACTTTTAGATAGGCATATGAAATTAGTTTAATTTTGCTTCATGTTTGACACACCATCATGGGCCAAAGAGCCTGTTCCTGTCCTGTACAGTTCTATGTTCTACGTTCTAACTCCGATCTCCTTCTTTAACCATGTTTTAGTAATGGCTGTAAGATCGCGTTCATTAGCCCTTCGCTCTCTTTCAAGCCATGAATAGTCACTGTTAGAGAGACAATCTGTACTAATGTGCCTCCTGGCTATTTTAGCCAACTGCCCTCTGCTATCAGATACTGAATGGAGGTTGCCACCTTCCAAACAGTTTCAATAAAATCACAGCACAAGGCTAGACTTGTCTTGAGAGCCCAAGATGTAAGAAGTGGAGCTGACACTGACCGTTGATGTGTTTATTTTTACTGACAGAGTCACAAGAATGATCTGAGTTGTGAAAGCTGCTACAAGCACCTGAAAGAAACTAAAAATGAACAAACAAACATGTCACAGCTGAAATACTGGGTAAGACTCAATGGTGAGAACTTTTCCTCCCCCAGTTTTGGTTGAAATTAAAAGTGATGTGAAGGAGAATTCAATGTTGTTCCACACATTATGGCAAAATTATGATGGATTTGTTAACAAGCCAGAAAAGCTACATTCTTATTACTGTTGGGAAAGAAGTGTATTCCAAAAACTTGAAGGCAAGCTTTGAACCTAAGTGAATACAATTTCTTAATGGCCTATGTTCACTAGATCATAGAATTCCTACAGTGTAGAAGGAGGCATTCAGCCCATCGAGTCCACAGTGACCCTTCAAAGAGCATCCCAAACACACCCAACCGCCTACCCTAACCTAACCCCATCACCCGAATATACCATAGCTAACCTACCTAGTCTGGACATTCCCTGGAAACTATGGACAATTTAGCATGGCCAATCCACCTAACCTGCACAGCTTTGCACTGTGGGATGAAACTGGAGCACCCAGATGAAGCCCACATGGAGACAACAAAAATGTGCAATTGCCATGCAGTCATCCAAGGCTAGAATCAAATCCAGGTCCCTGGCATTGTCAGGCAGCAATGCTAGCCACTGTGCCACCATTGCCACCCCTGTGACTCAAGTTGAAACATAGGCCATTGATCAATACAAGACTTCTTTAACTTAGTTAACAGAATTTGGTGAATTTGTATAACAGAAAGTCAGTCTAATTAGGAATTGTATTGTAAAGATAGCGGACACTATTAAGTAGAAGAAATCTCACAGAGCACATCTGTTGAGAGAAGAGAAACCTATTCTCAGGATAGCAATTGACGGGCAGAAGCGGTGAGGTTTTAATTCAGCAGCTTGAGCAGATTCATGGCAGAACGGGCCAAGCCTTTCTTTATGCTGATAAAGACTCGAGACCCAAAGGGCAGAAAAAGCATTGATCAAGAACAAGGACTATGGAGGGAAATCACACAAAGGAGAAAAAGGCATGTCCATTTAGGACAAAAGTAAAGTTCCCTCTTCAAGATGTTGAATCATTTTGCATACAACTGTCCAGCTAGAAGAAAGCAATTTGAGCAGGTGTACAGATGGCTACTGAAGATATATCCACTAAAGTTTCTGACTACAACACCAAACAAGTTGGTTCAGTCAGGGTCATAGGTGATAGCTAATGACTGTTGGCATGATGACTGCAGAAGGAGAACGTCAGGTCAACATAAAGTTTCAGATTAACATCAGTACATCATGCAATATTATAACCTTCACAGGCCTATGTGAAGAGGCTCAATACGGCTTTCCAAAAATTAAGCCTTTCAAGTAAGGTATACTTCAAGGTATATGTGCTGTATGAAGGCACCATACTGAAGTAAGCTCAGTTAGAGAAACGAATGGCCAGCTAGAGATAGTGGTAACACATGGCTATGCGCATCGAAAGGGTTTGAGAAATATTTAATTCAAAAATGAAATCTGATGGTAATAGTAATCATACAGAGTTGAAACCTGTTTAAAACTACAGAGAGGACACAATCATTCTAATGCATATATCACAGAGGCAGGTATACGTTGTGTTACAACATAGGAAAATACAGTTAATGGTAATTCCCTAGGGACTGTTGCCAAACAAAGAGACCTAGGGGTGCAGGTGCATAATTTCTTGAAAGTGGAGTCGTTGGTAGGGAGCTTGGTGAAGAAGGCGTTTGACATGCTTGACTTCATCGGTCAGTGCATTGAGCATAGGAGTCGGGGCTTCATGTTTTGGGTGTACAGGACATCAGTGAGGTCACTTTTAGAATATTGCGTACAATTCTGGTCACTCTGCTTTAGGAAGGATATTGTTAAACTTGAGAGGGTGCAGAAAAGATTTACAAGAATGTTGCTGGATTTGGAGAGCTTGAGCTATAAGGAGATGCTGAACAGGCTGGGGCTTCTTTTTCCCTGGAGTGTCGCAAGCTGAGGGGGGACATTATAGAAGTTTATAAAACCAGAGGGGCATGGACAGGGTGAATAGCCAAAGTCGTTTTCCTAGGGTGGAGAAGTCCAATACTAGAGGGCATAGGTTTAACATGACAGGGGAAAGAATTAAAAGGGACCTGAGGGGCAACTTTTTCATGCAGAGGGTGGTGTATGTATGGAACGAGTTGCCAGAAGAAGTGGTGGAGGTGGGTACAATTACAGCATTTAAAAGGCATCTGAATGGGCATATGAATAGGAAGGATTTAGAGAGATATAGGCCAAATGCTGGCAAATGGGACTAGATCAGATTAGATTATTTGGGCAGCATGGACAAGTTGGACCAAAGGGTCTGTTTCCATGCTGTATGACTCTATGATTCAAAACAGCCTCCCTGGTTGTTTTGGTTGCTCACATTGTTATCAAATTTATTTGCAGTAGCATATGCCATCTTCTCATTCCCTTGCATTCTGCTTGCCAGGTTGCCATTTTTCACTGACCTGCCAGGCGTGTTGGAGGACAGGAGTTAGGTAAGGATAAAAATCACCAATCTTACCTGACCACGAAGCTACTCTTTCATTACAGGCAGAAGGTGGTCTAACCACACTTCCAATGAGGGGAAGATATTGAGGAAAAAGAATCATTTAGGGTAATTTCAGCCAGTGCTGAATTTGAAACCACACTGTTAACATCTTTATTGTCTTGCAAACTAGGTGTTTAGCCAACTGAGCTAAACTATAATTAATGACGAAAATATTTTTAAACCATGAATATCATCGACCAAAGTTCGCACAAGTGATTCCCCCGCACCAATTAAACCATAACTAGTTAACGAAATCCTGTTACACGTCTGCGAAATTTAGGCTTCCAAACTTACCCCTGCTTCGCTGGCGCGCGGTGAAGTGACAGTTGGAAGTCGGTTAATTTGAAAAGGTCGGTAGCGACTGCGCGTTAAACTGAAGTTAGAGATTGATCCGGGAAGGCTGCATGATTTCCAAGGTAATAATACGATTTCCGTATTTCCATAGTTGGACCACTGTATAATTGTTTCGTTCTCCTGAAGCGATTAGTATTTGTATTCGAAGCAGTTATTTCGAAGTGGTCTTGCTTGCTGCATGTAGAAATATGTTAAACGATTTCCAGTGATTGAATACGTTGAAATATTTATTCTAGTCCATTCGGGTCTGAAATTATCCGATTATTCCGTGAATGTTGCGCGCCAGCCATTTTGTTTTCCTTTAACAAAGATACAGTAAATTAGAACCAGTGTGTCTAAACCCAACTCCATCATTTTAAAAACCGAAAGAACTGCGGATGTTGGAAATCAAAAATAAAAACAGAAATTGCTGGAAAAGCTCAGCAGGTCTGGCAACATCTGTGGAGAGAGTTAACGTTTCGGGTCCAGTGACGCTTGCTCAGAGCTTTTCCAGCAATTTCTGTTGTTGTTCCATCACGTTAAATTTAAACCTTGACCCTAAATCATGTTAACTTAATGTTCCACCAATAGTCCTGTCGGTACAGGTTTGCTACATAGTCTATCGTCTCCTTGTTTTTGTTTATCTATGTGTTTTGAAATTTTCATACATGGACTTTTGCATTACAGAAACAGATCATTCAGCCCAATGATGTATTGGTGTTCGGTACCGTTTAGCAATAATTAGAATGATTTCTAATTAGGTGACCATTGCAATACAAGACAGTTGTGCATTAAATTTCTAATAGGGCTGCCAACCCTCTCAGAGTATCTCTAAGTACTGTAAAAAATAGGATCAAGAGGAGGCCATTTGTCCATTTGAGCCTGTTATGCCATTCATTATGATCATGGCTAATCCAACTCTGTACCCTGTCCCTGCTCTTGCCCCATATATTTTGATCGCCTTAATTCTAAGAATTACATCTAATACCTTGAAAACATTTAATGTTTTGGTCTCAATTGCTTTCTGTGGCAGAGATTTCCATAGGCGCACCGCTCCATGGGTGAAGAAATTTCTTCTCATCTCAGTCATAGAGACATTGAATTATACAGCATGGAAACAGACCTGTTGGTCCAACTTGCCACATGCTGACCAGATATCCTAAATTACGCTAGTCCCATTTGCCAGAATTTGGCACATGTCCTCTAAACCCTTCCTATTCATGTACCCATCCAGATGCCTTTTAAAAGATGTAATTGTACTGACCTCTGCCACTTCCTCTGGCAGCTGATTTCATACACGCACCATCCTCTGCATGAAAAAGTTGCCCCTCAGATTCCTTTTATATCTTTCCCCTCTCATCTTAAGCTATGCCCTCTGGTTTTGGACTCCTCTACCTTGAGGAAAAGACTTTGGCTATTTGCCCTATCCATGCCTCTCATGATTTATGAACCTCTATAAGGTCACCACTTAGCCTCAAACACTTCAGGGAAAATAGCCCCAGCTTATTCAGCATCTTCTTATAGCTCAAACTCTCCAAACCCAGCAACATCCTTTTAAATCTTTTCTGCACCCTTTCAACTTTAACAGCATCTTTCCTATAGCAGGACGACAAGAGTTGTATGCAGTATTCTAAAATCAGCCTCACTAATATCCTGTGTAGCTGAAACATGACATCCTAACTCTTATACTCAGTGCACTGTCCAATAAAGGCAAGTGTACCAAACGTCTTCTTTACTATCAGTGACTCCACCTTCAAGGAACTATGAACCTGCACCCCAAGGTCTCTTTGTTGGACAACGCGCCCTAGGACCTTAGCAAAAAGTGTGAAATCCTAAAAGGTCTACTCCATATCCTTAGACTGTGATCCCTGGTTCTGGGCTCCAACGCTCATTAGGAACATCCTTCCTGCATTACCCTATCTAGTCCTATTTGAAATTTATGGGTTTTGGTGAGATTCTGCCTCAATTCTTCTGAATTCCATGAATATGAAAATTGTCTTAACTGATCCAGTCTCTCTTTATACGTGAGTCCTACCATCCCAAGAATCAGTTTGGTAATGCATTGTTGCACTCGCTTCACAGCCAGAACATCTTTTCTCAGATCGGGAGACTAAAACTACACACAATACTCCAACTGTGGTGTCTTCAAGACCCTGTACAATTGCAGCAAGACATCCTCGCTCTTGGACTCAAATCCTTTCACTATGAACGTCAACAGACCATTTGCCTTTTTCACCACGTATTGCAACTGCATGCTTAATTTCAGTGACTGACGTGGAAGGACACACAAGTTTTGTTGTACCTCCCACTTCCCGATCTATTGCCATTCAGATAATAAACCACCTTCTTCTTTTTGCTACCAAAATAGATAAACTTATATTAATCCACATTATACTTCATTTGCCATATATTGCTCACTCATTTAAATGTCCCAATCAGACAGAAGCATCTCTGCATCCTCCTCAGCTCACCCTCCCACCCAGCTTGGTGGTGTCTGCAAATTTGAAGATATTACACCCTCTTATAAGACTTTCTAGTTACATCCTTGAAAATTCCAATAGATTTGTCAAGCATGCTTTTCTTTTCATAAACCCATGCTGACTGTCTGATCCTGTTTCAGCTTTCCAAGCATTCTGCCATTAAAATTATTATAACGGACTGTAGCATTTTCCATACTACCAATGTCAACTGATTGGTCTATGACACCCTGTTTTCTCTCCACTTCTTTCTTTTGAAACAGTGGAGTTATATTTAGCTGCCCTCTACTTGTAGGAACTGTTGCAGGGTCTGTAGAGTCTTGAAAGATGACCACCAATGCATCCACTATTTATATGGTCACTTGCTTAAGTAATAGGGCCCTGGAAATTTATCAATCTTTAATTCCTTCAACTTCCCCAAGGTTGTTTCTGTTCTAATATTGATTTTCTTCAGTTCCTCCCGTCATTAGACTCTGTGTTCCCCAACTATTTTGGGATGTTGTTTGTGTCCTCCATTGTGAGGACAGAATCAAATTCTATATGTATATTTAATTGCTCTGCCACCTCTTTGTTCCCCGTTACAATTCCCCTTGTTTCTGACACTGTCATTGCTCATTTTCTGTTTTCACATATCAATACCTACGGGCGAAGGTTTTGAATAGGGAGAAGTTAAAGCGCAGTAAAGACTACTGGAATTATTCACCCTCAATTTCTTGGCAGCTATTAAAATCTAAGCAAATTTAGGAGTCCATGAATTAACTCCTGGTGATCACATTAACTGAAAGGGATTGAATGATTTGCAGTCGTAAGCAGAACCCCCAAGCAGATACAGCATGGTGACATGGAACATTTACATGGCAGCCATGCAAACGTACTGTGCTCTTAGTGCACACAAATGTCTCCACTTCGTGTCCTACTTTATTTTCTCTTCTGGCAGCTGTTCATGAACATCAGTGTGCGCATTCATTGGACCTGGAGTTGCAGAGTCAAATTGATCTTGAGTCAAGATTTAAGAGAAAATACAGAACAATCAACCAGCCTAACTCCACTCAGCCAGCTGATAAATTTATTAAAAGGAATCAATTGGCAAAGTTGGCATGTTGGCTGGTTTATGATGTAGAGTGATGCCAGCCATAAGTTCAGTTCTGGATGAGGTCACCAGATGGGCCATTCTCAACCTCATTCCTCATTAGAGGCTGGTGACCCTAGGTTAAACTCACCATCAATAATTTCTCTCTAATGAGAAAACTGGACAATAGTGACTTTCACTTCTCTATTAAAGGAGTGAGCAGTTGAGCCAAGTGAAGCTCTTTGAACTTACCCACTGCCTGGGAAGTTCATACTTACCAAGCCTGCACCTAGAATATTGGTAGCAACTGGTAAAAGAGTTGGGACGTCATGTTGAGGTTGTACAGAACCTGAGAGTAGCAGAGAGCTCTGCTTCTAGATTTTATCAGCTGGGCTAGAAAAATTGCATTGAAAAGATCTAAAAGGTAAATCTAGGAAGCTTTCTGCAAGTGATCCGGTCAGATATTGTACAGGTCATAAAAGGACTGGGGTCCCATCAGCAGCAGATCGAGTCTGTACAGAAATGCACAAAATTCTTAAAAAGGCATAGGTTATTGAAATAGCTGCACCCAAACTTCAGAGCGGCCACATTACTTTGACAGAGATTTCAATGCTTATAGAGTCTGAGTCATACAGCACAGAAACAGACCCTTCGGTCCAACTTGTCCATGCCAACCAAGTTTCCCAGACTAAACTAGTCCCGCTTGGCTGCATTTGGTCCATATCCCCCTAAACCTTTTCTGTTCATGCACCTATGTTTCAAATGTTGTGACTGTACCTGTATCTACCACTTCCTCTGGAAGGTAATTCCACCTATGAACTACCATCTGTGTGGAAAAAGTTGCCCTTCAGATCCCTTTTATATCTTTCTCCTCTCACCTTAAAAATATGTCCCCTAGTTTTGAACTTCCCTACATTAGGGAAAAGACCTTTGGTATTCACATTATCTGTACCCATCATGATTTTATAAACCTCTATGAGGTCACTCCTCAACCTCCTACACTCCAGTGAAAAAAGTCCCAGCCTATTCAGCCTCTCGTTATAACTCAAACCCTCCATTCTTGGCAACATCATTGTAAATCTTTTCTGAACCCTGTCCAATTTAATATTCTTCCTATACCATGGTGACCAGAACAGTATACAGTACGCCAACTCTGGCCTCACCAATGTACAACCTCAACATGATGTCCCACCTCCTATATTCAATGGTCTGAGCAATGAAGGCAAGCATACTAAACACCTTCTTAATCACCCTGTATACCTGTACCGCAACTTTCAAAGAAGTATGTACCTAAACCCCATCTCTTTCTGTTCGACAACAGGACCCAGGGCCCTACCATTAACTGTGTGTCATGTCCTTGTTTGTTTTACCAAAATGCAATACCTTGCATTTATCAAGATTAAATTCCATCTGCCACTTCTTAGCCCATTGGTCCAATTGATCAAGATCCCTTTGTAATCTTAGATAATCTTCTTCACTTTTGACTGTACCACCAATTTTGGTGTAATCTGCAAACTTACTAACATGGCCTCCTAAATTCTTATTCAAATTATTTATGAATGACGAACAAAAGTGGACCCAGCACAAAGCCCTTGTTGTAAGGAGGAGAAAAAAAAGACCAGTTTTTAATTTTTCTGAGGCTGTTGTTGAAGTTTTTTTTAGTAATTAGTGTTAAAAGCGTTGATACCTTGGAATAGCTTAGCAGAAGTCATCAAAAGTATTACTTCAGTCTCTTGAATAGGTGGCACCTTCATAACCTGAAAGATTCCCTTCCAGTATCTGAATATACTAATGTCCTTTCAAGATTGCTAAAGGTGCAGAGATGCATTAATTTATCTAATATTGAAACTCTACTTTCTGATGAGATATAAGGCATCTTGTTCCTTGCCCCAGTAATCTGATATCACTTTTACCATTTATCTCCCATTATGTACTCTGTGGCTGAAAATTTAAACTTTAAATCTTGGGTTTTTGTTCTCTTTTAGCAAAAATTGCTACTTTTAATCCATGTTGGTGGATTTTGATTGTTAATCTGGAGACTGCTTTCGTCAATTAACACATTGCAATACTCTTCCAGCAGAAGACAGATTGTAGGAACAGGGTACAGGGACCAGAACATTGGAAGAGAAATCGAACACTATGTTAATACTTGCTTTTGTGCTGACTACAATAAAACTGATTCTAACTTGGGTTTTGGGGCATAGGAATGTGGTTCCTGAGCACAAATACCTTCCCATGACAAGACTACCTTTAAAATAGAGTAGAATAAACCTGAGGGTGTACGTACAAAAACTGTTGAAGATTACATCACTACACTTTAAGAATCATAGCAAAGTCTTATGGTGGACATATGGGAAATATATAAAATAAAAGACGTCAGTTACGTGGAGAAGGTAGAGAATCTGGAGTTCCTCCTGTAGAAAAAAAGATGGAATTTTGAAGTGTTCAAATTCATAAAAGGTTTTGATAGATATATGAGAATTTTTCTTCCAGTGACGGAGAAGTTAGTAGCTGGAAGACCCAGATTTAAGGTAATTTGCACAAAGAACATTAGGTGTTGTGAGAAAAAAAATCACAAGTTATGATCTGGAAGCAGATTTGGGAATAACTTTCAAAAGAAATTTTAATAATCACTTGAAATGAAGAAAATTGTAGGCCATGGGAAATGAACAGGGTATTGGGAATAATAGAGCAAACATGGAGGTGAGTCAAACAGTAACAACAATACAATCAACTGCAGAAGAAAAGGTTAGAATAGCAGAATAGACAAATAGCAGATAAAAATTAATGCATAGAAGTGTGAGGTGATGCATTTTGACAGAAGGGATAGGAAGAGATAATATAAACTTAATGGGTTCAGAGATAAAAGGTACTGCAGATGCTGGAGAATCTGAGATAACAAGCATGGGGCTGGATGAACACAGCAGGTCAGGCAGCATCATAGGAGCAGGAAAACTTGACGTTTCGGGCCTAAACCCTTCATCAGAAATGGGGGAGGGGAAGAGGGTTCTGAAATAAATAGGGAGAGAGGGGGAGGCGGATAGAGGATGGATAGAGGAGAGGATAGGTGGAGAGGAGGCAGACAAGTCGAAGAGGCGGGGATGGAGCCAGTAAAGGTGAGTGTAGGTAGAGGGGTAGGGAGGAGATAGGTCAGTCCAGGGAGGACGGACAGGTCAAGGGGGCGGGATGATGTTAGTAGATAGGAGATGGGGGTGTGGCTTGAGGTGAGAGGAAAAACAGGTTAGGGAGGTGGAGATGAACTGGGCTGGT
>JAHRHZ010000276.1:45855-99451 GCA_024137785.1 Ginglymostoma cirratum
CGGGTCTCGACCCGAAATGTCAGCTTTCCTGCTCCTCTGATGCTGCTTGGCCTGCTGCGTTCGTCCAGCTCTACACGTTGTTATCTCAGATTCTCCAGCATGGGCAGTTCCTACTATCTCTGCAACAATTTTAAGCCCTCTTAGAGTCTCTTGTATTTCAAGAAGGGCTGTTTTAATTCTTTTAAACCCTAAGGAATGCAAGCCCACCCTACGCAACCTCTTGTCATAAAAACTCCGTCCATAACTGGAATCAACACAATGAACCTCTGTGGATTGCCTCCAAAACCAGTATACTTTTCCTTTGATAAAGTGATTAAATCTGTTTACTGTTTGTGTGGCCTGACTCTTGCCTTGCATAGTTTTTGCAATACTTTCCCATTTTTATGTTCCTTTCCTTTTGAAATAAAGGCCTGCAGTGCATTTGCCTTCCTAATTACTGACTGAACTTTGATGATACCTTTTTGTAGTTCATGAATCAGGATGCTGAAATCCTTCTCTGTGGCCGTTTTCTGCACGTTCGCTCTGTTGAAGTAACATTATATACTACTTGCCATAAGTGCATAACCTCACGTGAAAATAAAACAAAGAACTGTGAATGCTGGCGATGTGAAACAAAAACAGAAATTACTGGAGAAACTCAGCAGGTCTGGCAGCATCTGTGGGAAGAAAGTGGAGTTAATGTTTTGAGTCCAATAACCCTTCTACAGAACAATTATCTTAATGTTTGTCATTGGGAAAATGTTAGAGTCTATTAAAATTATCTAACAGAAGAGCATTTAGAAATACGTAATATGATAAAGCATTGTTACTCAGCATGGTCTTATGAATGGGAAATCATGCCTGACAAATTAACGAGAATTCTTTGAGAGGTAACAAGAACATAAGAATATGCCGAGTAGATAAAGAGGAAACAGTGGATGTAATTTTTGAATTTTTGGAAGGTGTTTGATAAGGTATCGCACGTTAGGCTCCTTAATAGGGTATTAGAGGTAGTACATTAGCATGGATAGAGGAATGACTAACTAATAGGAGACAGAGTTACGATAAGGAGGGCATTTTCAGGATGGCAACCTGTAACTAGTAGAAGTGCCACAGGGATCAGTGTGGGGCCACAACTATTTACAACATAAATTCATTTTTTGGAAGAGGAAAGTAAATGTACTACAGGCATGTTTACAAATGACACATGAGTTGGTGGAAAGGCAAATGAGAATGACACAGAATTTGCAGAGGGTTATAGATAGGTTAACTGAGTGGGCAAAAACTTGTCAGATGGAAGATAATGTGGCAAAACGTGAGATAATGCAGTTTGGCAGGAAGAATTGAGGGACCAAATATTATTTAAATCAGGAAAGACTGCAGAAAGCTGCAGAGTAGAGGGATTTCGGATTCCTTGTCCATGAATCTCAAAAAGCTAGCATCCAAGTTCAGCAGGTAATAGGGAAGGCAAATGGAATAATGGCCCTTTTTTTTCAAAGGGTAGGGAATATGAAAGTAGAGAGGTTCTGTGAAAACCATAAATGGCACAAATGAAACCACAGATGGAATACTGTGGATAGTGTTGGGTCCCTTATCTAAGGAAAGTTATACTGGCGTTGGAGGCAGTCCAGAAAAGGTTAACTTGACTTGATACCAGGCATGGGAAGACTGTCTTATGGGAAAGGTTGAGTAGATTGGGTCTGTACTTGTTGGAGTATAGAAGAATGAGAGATGATGTTATTGAAACGTACAAGATCCTTTGAGCATTTTATAGGGCAGATACAAAGAAGTTGTTTTCTTTTGTGGGAGAGTCTAGGACCAGAGGACATCATCTTAGAATAAAAGGTCACACACTAAAGAGAAAAAAGAGGTAAAATTTCTTCTTTGAGGTTATGAATCAGTAGAATTCTTTGCCACAGTGAGCTGATAAAGCTGTCATTAAGTCTATTCAAGGCTGAAATAGACAGATTTTTAATCAGTAAGGAAATCAAGGGTTATGGGGAAAAGGAGGAAAGTGAAGTTGAGGGTTATTAGATCAGTTATGATCTCATGGAATGGGTGAGCAGACTCAGCAGTTGGGTTGAATGGCCTCTTTCAGCCCCATGTCTATGGTCTTTGCTGCTACCTAACAGCCAGTCATCCATTTGCTGCAATGGAGCAGTCTGAAACAGGGCTGTCTAGGCACAGTTATTTGTTTCTTCAGCTATGTCACATCCACACCAAAACATTTCATTTGGACAAGCAAAGGCTCTTGAAACATAGATGCCTTGCATACAGGTGAGTTTTTGATTTTTGTATGTCATGTGTTATTCTTTGATCTCTACATTTGGTTTATATCAGCACTTAGGTTTGCACTGTGGTCAAATGAATGTTGTGATATTTGACAACACTTCTGGAAAGGAAGTTTTTTGACAAAAATGAAATATTGTGGACAGCATTCCAGACAGTGGAGGCATTGTTTCAGCACACTTATGGCTTGCTATATCATGCTTCCATATGGAGCATGGCTCTCATTTTATGTATGCTGCACAGTTGGAATTCAGAGATTTGATGACTTTGAAAATGCAACATTGGACAACAGACTAGGAGATATTAAAAAATCACCTGTTTTAGCCTGAAAACTGAATGACACATAAGGCTTATGAGCAGATACTTGGAAATGTTGTGGCCTCATGATGTTTCCCAGACTCTGTCATCTCTCTTCTTGGGGCTTTTCACAGCGGACACTGTATTCAAGTACTTTCCTTCCCAAGCATTTGCCAGCTGCACCGTGTTAGCTGCCAATCTATTGGATACTCGTCTGTCACTTAAGGATCTTTTAAATTCCTTATTAACTTCATTACAGGAAATGCAAAAGAATATTGATTTTTACTTTCTGTTGTAATATCAGTTCTAACAAAGTTATGCGGTTACATCTAATGTTAGAATTGTTTAGCTGACAGTTGTGAGCAGTTTCTTTCCTACATATGTACTAGACACCTCTATCTTTAACCTTGGATGTCTTATAATGTGTTCATTAACCCACATTCCAATGTCTGCTAGTTTATTTACCTATGATTTATTTCTCTCTGTAATGATATGGGGGCTGCTTTTACTGCCTGAGACTGGTTTGCTGTCATAATTTGATCTGAATCTTGTCCTGTAATGGTTTTTTTTTTGTACATAGGTGAATCTATAATTATTTTGAATCTATATCTATGATTATTTGAAGGATCCAAACTAAAACCTACCAGTGGTATTATAGACAGATTCACTAAGTAAATGTAGTGTGAAATGTTCTTGTCTATGTCTTATGCATAAATAATTGCAGCTGCATATTCCATCTCGGTTCTGTATACCTTAGGTATACAGAATTGCTATTGTTCTACTTGTGAAGATTGTATTAAGCAAATATTTTCCCAAACTTTCTAATTACTGTCAGCCATTTTGTGTTGCTCAGTCACAGGCAGCCTTAACACTAGAAATATTTCAGCGCCAATTAGATGCCAGGTTTGATTTGATTTGATTTATTATTGCCACATATACAGAGATACAGTGAAAGTTATTGTTTTGTGTGCTATCCTTGCTAATTGTACTATATTTAAATACATCCGGGTGATACAGCTGAATGTAGAATACAGTGTTACAGCTACAGAGAAGGTGTGGAGAGAGATCAACTTTAATATTTGAGAGATCTATTCAACAGTCTTATAACAATGCGAAACATGGTGCAGCTGGCAAATGCTTGGGAAGGAATGTACTTGAATACAGTGTCCACTGTACGAAACCCCTAAGAAGGAAGATGAGAGAGTCTAGGAAACATCATTAGGCTGCAACATTTCCAAGCATCTGCTCATGAGCCTTATGTGTTGGTCAGTTTTCAGGCTAGAACAGGTCATATTTTAATATCTCCTAAAGTCATTAAGACTCTGAATTCCAACTGTGCAGCATGCATAAAATGAGAGCTATGCTCCATATGGAATGTATGATATAGCGAGCCATAAGTGTGCTGGAACAATGCCTCCAGTGCCGCAGATCTAGACTTCAGTAGGGAGTGGATCTCCTGGTTCATCCATGGTTTCTGGTCGGGGAACACTCAGATTAACTTCTTTGGCATGCAATCCTCTAAACACTGAACGAGGAAGTCTGTGACTGTAGTGGCATACTCATTTATGTTGGCCACAGAGTTCTTGAATATGGACCAGTCTCACTGACTGGTGAGGGGGAATTTGAATCTTTTTGGTTAAGTGAACTAAATGGGGACAAATGTCTTTATTCTCTGATAAATAATGATTTTATAACATACTCTGATATGAAGCTCAAATATATAATAATAAATAAATAATGGCCAAATTGGTAGCATTATCATGTCAGAACAGAGATTTTCATGATCAAGTGTCAACTTGTAAAAACATGTTTGTTACTCTATTGACTTAAGTTAGAAAATTAGTGAAATCCACATATTTAGTGCAGTTTTATTCTTGCAGTTGCAAAATGTAAACATTTAACACTGTACATTATACTTATTTTAGTTAAGAAAATCTGTCAATTTGTTGTTCAATGACAGCTTTCAGTTTTGTGTGAATTGAGTTCTTCAAAACTCATGATGATTCTTGTCTTCTAGGTGGTGTGTACGCTTTTCACAAACACTGATAATATGACAACCTGGCCTCAGGTGGTATCAGAAGATGTAGTGAAACATGCCCAACAACTTAAAAATGATGTATTTGTATTTGGTGGACAGCTAAAAGGGAAAGCACTTCTTGCTCTTCCAAAAATTGCAGATGATCTGGAAGATTCAGATGAGGAGTCAGACAGGTATGATGTCTCACAAGCTTACTTATATTTGCACTTTATATTTTCTCAAAGTATAAAAGTATTTCTTACATTCTGTGTTCTTGCTGAATTATTCCCTCTGAGAGAAGACAGGCATATGATAAACTCTGAACTCTTCTGATATGATGCTAAAAGGCATCTGAGGGTTTAATAATAAGTTGTTTTCGTCAATACTTGGGTCTCAGCTGCTTATAATCTATAAAAATAACTTGAATGAGAGAATCAAATATAATAAATGAGAGAACCAAGTGAAAGGCATTGAAGTTTGCTGATGATGCAAAGATGTGAGAGAGAACCTTGAGGTGGAGTGAAAGAGTCCTTGCCTCTAGGTCAGAAGTATCAAGTCCCACTTGCCACACAGCAATGTCATAACATGTATAACAGGTAGTTTTACTCAAATTCTCTGTGAAAGTAAGCTGTAAGGATATTAAAGAGCTGTGAAGAGCTAGATAGATAAAGTAAGTGAAAAAATACAAGAACAAAAACAGAAGTTGCTGGAAAAGCTCAACAGGTCTGGCAGCATCTGTGAAGGAAAAATTAGAGTTAATGTTTCGGACCTAGTGACCCTTCTTCAGAACTGAGTTCTGAGGAAGGGTCACCAGACCTGAAACATTAACTCTGATGTTTTCTTCACAGATGCTGCCAGACCGACTGAGCTTTTCCATCAACTTCAGTTTTTGTTCCTGATTTAAAGCACCCGCAGTTCTTTCGGTTTTATTGAGAAAAAGACAAAACAGGTTTCTGGGCTGATTGTCCTGTAACAAAATGTTGGGTGAAGTCTGTCCTGTTTCCTAGAATTTTGAAGAAGAAGTATTATAATTGTTGAAACAGATATAATGTTTCAGAGACTTGACTTTTTCCTATGGTTATGAATCAGGACTTGGGTTTATTGTCCTGGTGTAAGGGCTTGGCCATTTGGGATTGAGGTAAGAAATTTCAAAGGATTGCTGATCTTTTGAAATTTGTTGCCCTGAGGATTCACTGCTCTGAGTCTGGTGTTAAAACTGCAGCTGTAATAAGGTAAAGTAAAATGGCCATAGTCCCAGAAGACCATAGGCTGCCCTCTCATTAGAGAGAGAAACGACTGGTGGTGGTTTAACCTGAGTGTTACCATGCCTCAGGAGAGGGATGAGGTTGAGACAGTGGGACCTTCATGGTGATCTCAGCTGCTACGGGAGTGCCATGAAACAACTCACTGTTACACTGTTCACTGCTCCTCTAATCACAGAATGATACTGTCTCACTTTTGCTGCTGATAAGCTCAGTCGAGATCCTGCCAGCAGCAAAATACAGCGGATGCTGGAAATTTGAAACACAGTGAATGCTAGAGAACTCAGCAGGTTTGGCAGCATCTGTTGTGTGAGAGACAGAGTTATCTTTTCAAGTCCTGTATGACTGTTCTTCAGAACTGAAGTATGTTGGAATATGTTTCTCTTTGTACACTTGACAGAGGTGGTGGAGGGTAGAAAGGTATAGATGGTGCAGAGGCTCAGTGCAAAAGATAAAAATGATGTTATTGGTGGTGAAAGAGTGAAAAATTTTGAAAATTAATGTGTGAAAGGGAGAGAATGGGTCCTCTCTATTGAGAGCAAAGTAAATATGATACAAACAAGGCTGGGGTTAATGGGAGTTGGGGGAAAGTGTGGGGTGGCTAAGTGGAAATTAAGGTGGTGTTCCTTGAGCTTGCTTTATGCTTCATGGAACGTTGCAGTAGGTCCAGGACAGAAATGTTACCATGACAGCAAAGTGGTTTAGAGAACAATCTGCCACTGCAACATTGTTTCAAATTTCCAATATCTGTGGTTTATCTTTTATATGAGTGTTTAATTCACTGCCACTTCTTTTCCATGTTTGCCCGCCTTGAAGTAGTTCTGCTGTTCTGTCCAACTGAATTTCTGTTTCTAATCTCGTGGCTTGTTCACCTTCATTGTCTTTTATATTACTCCTGTTGTTGGATGAAGTGCTTGCTGACTGGCCTACTCCTGCTCCAATTTCTTATGTTCTTTTTGAATGATGTTTTTCTTCAGGTGGTATATTTTCCTAAAGCTGCCTAAAATAGACTGAACACTAAACTCATCATGACTTTAACTTAAGAGCAAACATGAGTTCTCTAAATACAGCATGCAGCAACTTTTCCTAGATTTCCCATTAGAGGTTAACATTGCAGCCTCCACTGTTTAGCACATGCACAAACATACTGACTTGACTGCCTTCTGATTGTTCTGTCTCTAGTCACTAGGCAACAGCACAATTTTATTCTGCTGCCATTTTTAATATGCTGACCTGTTAACCCCTTTGAGTAGTAAAATGTTTAAAAAAATCATTAAAATACATATAAACAAAGAAGGTTCCAGACTCTAACTCTAGCCAATAGCCAATATCCCTTTAATAAATTATCTTTCTTAACAAAGCTTGCTTGTTCAATTCTCACAATATAATTACCTAGTTAAGATTTAGATATAAAGCCACCTTTGTAACCACCTTGACTTTCGCAACAAATTATACATTATCATTGTGACCCACCTGGTTTCAGCACAATTACGATGTGGCTCAATTCAATAACATTATTTTCCTTCATGAACTTGAGCTAACTTCTCTTGATTGTGTCTACAAGAATGTTGCTTTATGGGTAATGCTTCTTATACATTAAAATAATGTATGACCAGATATGATTTTCCTGGCCAATTTACAAAAGTCAAAATATGGGACTGTAATAGCTTTCGTAAGTCACTTCTAAGTTTTCTGAGACATGGTATTATATTAAACTTTTAAGTACCTCTATATTATCTGATCTGAGTGCTGATTGAGTGATTTTAGAATTTCAATTCTGACCATTTTTAAATCACTTTGATATTTTTATTCAACTTCATACTTTTTCACCACAGTGAACGCAGTTCTGTTTTGACTATTTTCCCTGTCACAGTATTGCTTTAACATATTAACATGACACACTTGCTGATTTTACTTTCTATCAGAAGCACATAATTTGTATAATTGAGTTTCTTTTAAATTAAAAAAAATCCAGTAATCATTTTTAACAGGTCACCAGAAGTAAGTAACAATATTAAAATCTTGTCTGCCATGTTCATGCCCACTTCACCAACTTATCTATATCTTATGGCAGACTCTTTGAGGACTGCTCACTACTTGCTCTCTCATCTAAGTTTAAATGATGAGAAAACTTTGATGCAATAAAATCAGTCCATTGATCTAACTCTTTTTAATATTGATTGTATATAGCTGGCCTTAATTACTGGTTCTTGTGGTAAAATACTAGTTATGGTCTGTTAACAAAATAAATATCTCATTTATGTCTACTTTCTGATTTCTGTTTATTAACCATTCCTCAATCTATTCTAATACACCTGCAATCCCATGATTCTTTCTTTCAAGTAATGACTTCTTGTATAGACCCTTATCAAATGCCTTTTTAAAATCTAACTCCACTAGTTTTGCCTTATCACCTTGTTCATTCCATGTCATCATTACATGATTTGTGAAGTTTCTTTTAATATTTCCCTGAAGAAGAGTGATTTTGTCTGTGACTGATGTTAAGTAAATTGGCCTATAGTTTCTTGTTTTTGTTTTTGCCCTTTCTTTAAAAGCATCATGCTGTTTACTGTCATTCAGTTCTTGGGAATTATTTCTGCATCTCAAGTATTCTGGAAGAAGGGTATTATCGCTGGATTATTAATCCAGAGACCCAGATAGTGTTCTGGGGACCTGGGTTTGAATCCTGCCGTGGCAGATGGTGGAATTTGACTTCAATAAAATATCTGGAAATAGGAATCTAATGATGACCATAAGTCCATTGTTGATTGTCGGAAAAACCCATCTGGTTCACTAATGTCCTTTAGGGAAGGAAACTGCCATCCTTACCTGGTCTGGCCTACATGTGACTCCAGACCCACAGCAGTGTGGTTGATCTTAACTGCCGTCTGGGCAATTAGGTATCGACAATAAATGCTGCCTGGCCATTGACACCCCCATCCCGTGAATGAACAAAGGAAAACAAAATTCAAACTATTGACTCTACTATTCCTGTGGCTTAAGGCAGAATGATTCTGCTATTTTTAGATGAAGTGGATGTTCTTTTTCGGAAAAGTGATTAATGCAACAGTGGAAACATTACCAATCTCCATGGATAAAATGTTATGGATGTGGCAAGGGCTTGTCTGCCTGCTGGAAAGCTCAAGAGCCACAGGCCAATCAGGTGGTAGTGAGCGTTTCCTCAGAATCAGAATCTGCTAGTCAGAGGTTGGCAGCTGTTTTTCTCTGCAGTGTGACAGAGCTAGCAAGGTCTCTTCCAGGAAAGGCGTACCAGAGGTCCAGTTGCAAAGACCTAGACCAGATGTAAGTCATGACAGGGAAATTTTCAGGAATCGGGGTTGTGGTGTAAGGGATGCAGGTGGGGCAAGGGCAGGGGCTGGCCTTCATTAGCCTAATTTCTTCTCCCTTTCTGATCCTGTCATCCTCGATAAGGCACTGAAGTGCCTTTGAAGGAGGGTCCCTTAATCCCCAGAAGATGATAACTATTCCGCAATGATTTACTTGTCAAGCATAAGCAGCAGCAGATTGAGATTGTTGAATGGTCATTACTTCTAACTAAGGGCCTCAATTCATGATGAGAATGGAAGGTGCCTACCTGCCACCTTCCTGTCTACTATAATCTACATAGCCTTGAAAAATGCCACCTCAGAATGCAGGAGATTAGTTGCTTTAGCCTTTATGGAAAATACTTATACTGGTGATGCCCCTCTGAGCCAGAAAGTCTAGGTTCAAATCCCACCTGCTGCAGAACCTGTTGGTTAGAAAATACATAATATGATCACAGGCAACTCTCATTTTATAGTGATAGTGTCCGCACCTCTCAACTGGAAAACCTGCAAATCCCATGTGGTCCAGAGATTTGTCATAACTTGTCTGAGTGGGTTGATTCAAAATATTATTCGGGGAGGCTATGACCCAGTGGTATTACTGCACCTGTACATGGTGAAATTTAAATTCAGTAAAAAATATCTGGAATTAAGAATCTACTGATGAGCATGAAACAATTGTCAATTATGGGTAAAACCCATCTGGCTCCATCATGTCCTTCAGGGAATGAAATCTGAAATCCTCACCTAATCTGGCCTTCACGTGACTCCAGATCCAACCAATGTGGTTGACTCTTAACTGTCTTCTGAAGTGGCCTGGCGAGCCCCTCAGTTGTATCAATTACTACAAAGTGTCAACAATAAACTGAAATCAGACAGACCACCTCATCGACCTAGGCACTGGAAAAGACAACAAATTCTGGAAAATGGGATTAGAATAGTTTAGATTGTTGTTATTGACCGTCACCAACATGTTAGACTGAATGGCCTTTTCCTGTGCTGTGGATCACTTTATTTCCCAGCCCGCTCATTTGAAAGTTTTCTGGCTGTGGACATTTATCAGAAAGCTTGACCAATGCAGTCCCTTGCAATTTTCCAGTACCCATCTTCCAAGCTTGGTATCACAGGCCTGGAAAATTAACACATTGAAGTTACAGGAATTAAGGTTATTTATTAATAATTGTAGCGAGCAGTGTATTGAAATTGTATAGCAACAATACTAAGGTATCTTCTTTCTAAGCTTATGCTTTAAATTCCAGCTCAACTATTCAAGTCGATGGTGCCACTTTACATGCTATTGAATCTGTAGTCATTGATTGGACGCATCAAGTCAAAGATGTATTAAACAAAGATTCAGCGCAAGCTTTGCTTGATGGCTTAAACCCTCTGCCTAGAGAAGAGATTGATTTCTGGGACTTAAGACTGAAGGATTTAAAGTGCCTTCATGAACAGGTAGCATTAAAAGATTTTCATTTTAAGAGATTGAGGAGTGAAAAACTGCGGATCAATTATTTTTTAAAGTACAAATTTAATGGAGTCATAAAACAGTTGTAACCTTGGTTACTTTATAATATTGAACATGAATACATTATTGTATGAAATGTTAATTGGATTGAATCTGCTCGAAAATCAGCATAAATGGTGCAGAACATCAATGGCCTGACCAAGAACTAAATTATCTTCATTGATGGTGATATTTGTAGTTGTGTAAGAGGAGATAAATAGACCACTTCAGCTCTGTCAGTGCAATTACACATTATAGGAGTATGTATCACTTACCAAGTATAGTGAGCAAATAGGAATGAATACAAAATTGGGCTTACCGTTTAGGCTTTTTAATCATAAAACAGCATGATGGGCCTGCTAGTTTGGCCATTAATCAATAGCTCATCTAATGCAGAGCTTGAATATTTGCTGTTCTTGACAATTTAAAGACGGAAAAAAAAAATCAAGTTGCTTGATGACAGCGTTTAAAGGTAGGACCATATAAGGAGGTTGATTTTGTTTTGATTGAGTTTGAATTTCATTTTCATAGTTTTGTGTAATGAAAGCCTTGGATTGTAAGGGTGAAGAACATTCGGAAGATATGTGAAAGGAATGAGTCAAAAGGTGGTGTGCTAGTTAGAGAATTTGCTTCAGAAGTTCCTTCCTCAGTGATCTGTTGCCTTTGTTCATGCAGTTACAAGCTGTGCATGACTTAGACTTTTCTCATTGCCCTTTTGTTCAAGTCCTTTTCTTCGTCTTTCTCTGGTACATCTTCCTTCTATGGTAGCAAGGCTTGGCATCTCTGATTGAAGGAATGACTATGTGTTACGGCATGTTATCCTGTAGCACACAGATGTTATGACCAGTCCTAGCAAGGCTCCTCTAATTATCACTGTTCTCAGTGGGATACCCAAATTGTCAAGCTTCCAGGTGAAGATGAACTGGCTCCCCTTTCTTACTTAGATGCCTCCTTGGTTAATCAAAACAAAGTTAGTTGATATAGAATCTCTCCTGTGTGGATACCTTTCCTGAGATCAAATGATCTCATGTTTTAATAAAGAATCCCTACAGTGTGAAAACAGGCCCTTTGACCCAACAAGTCCACACTGAACCCCCGAACATCCCACCCAGACCCAACCCCCTGTAACCCACCTAATCTACACATCCCTGAACACTACAGGCAATTTAACACGGCCAATCCACCTAGCATGCACATCTTTGGACTGTGGGAGGAAACCAGAGCGCCTGGAGGAAACCCCCACAGACACTGGGAGAGCATGCAAACATTTAAAATTTAACTAGGCTTTCTTGAGTTAACAAAAGAGAGAGTTTTCTAGATACTAAACATGAGAAGTGACAATAATGTGACGCGCATACACAGACTTGAAATGAGAAGTGAGTCTAAACGAAAGTAAAAAGTTGAAAGATTTATGCTTCAGCCTCTGCATCATTTGTGAAGAGTAGGTAATTTAATGTTAATAGTTGATTATGGAACTTTTGGCTTTACAGGTTTGTGAAATCCTTGTGTCCAGTTTCCTTTTGTCTGGCTTTCTGGCTTGCTGACTTCTAGCTGTCAGAGTGAGCAAGTGCTTTATCTGCAATGCAGGTGTAACTTAGTTGGTGGTTCTTTGCCTGTGACCTTCACAGCACAATGGTGCCCAAACTCAATCTAGCGTATTTGATTGCCTCACCCCACTGACACACGTGCACACTTCACAGCTTACTAGCCTGTCTTTTTCCACTCACACACACAGACTAGAATGGAACTGGATTTTAATCACGTACTTGTGCATTCTTGAAAAGCGAACACATAAAACATGTCTTTCTGTCTGACTACTGCCTTTTCTCCCATCGTGTTGGTAGTCTGAGATAATTTACTGGAGATTGTCGTTCAGTTTATAATGCATTTCTCCTCTTTTAGCCTTAGTTGACACCTTGTCAGTTGACACATTCCAGGTCTCTCTCTCTAGATAGCCATTGGATAGGCATCCAAAATCATTTTGTCTGTCTCAGCCCTTTTGTTTAAAAATTGTTGGAATTGATATATAAAAGATAGATCCATAAGTAATCTAGAATTATGAACCATGGTTATGACAGAGCAAGCGACTACAAACCTGGAGATTCATTTGAGCTATATTGCAAACTGCACTGGACTGAAACCTTCAGGATTTTACAAGCTTGGTTGGGATGCCTGTGTTTTGCAAAGCTAAAGCTCTGGTTTCAGAATGTCTTTCATTGTACTGGAGTTTTCTCCATGAAGGGTTCCTGACATAAGTCATAAACCAGTGTAAAGGGGCTACTACAGGATAGAACTCCTGATATAGTTCAAAGATGGGTGGTGAGACTATTTGAGGGTAGAGACAGTGTGTTTACTGTCAGGTACCTGGATACCTGGTTCTCTTCTATCCAATCTGGTTGACACTCCCTCAAAAAACTCTGACAAAATTTGTCAGACATAATTTCCCTTTCACAGAGCCATGCTAACTCTGCTTAAATAAATTATGATGTTTCACATGTTCGGCTAATACTTCCTTAATAATTGATCGCAATACTTTTCCAACATTGGATGTCAGGCTAATCGTTCTATAGTTACCCACTATAATTCCAGCTATTCACTTAGCAATCATTAACATTCTTCCTTCCCTGTTAGTGTCCCCAGGGATCTGTTCATGGATCTCAATTTTAAAGTATATTTATAAATAACCTAATTGAACGAATAGTGAGCTATCCATCCAAGTTAAAGTGAGTGAAACAATTAAAGGGTAATGCAGATGAAAGCAGAAATTTGTTAAAAGGGGCAGTTTTAGATTAAATAAACGAGCAAAACTTTGCCAGATGAACCTCAACATTGGGAAGTATAAGGTCATTCCCCTTCAGACCTAAGAAATACATCTTTGTATGTAGATATACAGGAGATATGTCCATTTGTCAGTGTAGAATTGGGTGGGTCAAAAATTGGGGGAGATGACATGAGATAGAGTCACAGAGTCATACAGCATGGAAACAGACCCTTTGGTCCAACCAGTCCATGCCGACCATAACCCCAAACTAAATTAGTCCCACTTGTGTGCGTTTGGCCAATATCCCTCCAAACATCTCTTATTCATGTACTTATCTAAATGGCTTTTAACTGTTGTAACTGTACCTGTATCCACCATTTTCTCGGGAAGTTCATTCTACACATGAACCACTCTTTATCTAAAAAAAATTGCTCCTTATGTCTTTTTAAAATCTCCCACCCCTCATATTAAATGTATGGCCCCTCGTCTCAAAATTCCCCACCCTAGGGAGAAGACACCTGCCATTCGCCTTATCTGTACCCCTCAGAATTATATAAACTTCAAAAGATCACCCCTCAATCTCCTATGCTCCAGTGAAAAAAGTTGCGGCCAATCCAGCTTCTCTTTAAACCTCAAATCCTCCATTCCTGGCAAAATCCTACTAAATCTCCTCTGAACCCTCACTAGCTTAATAATATTCTTCCTATAACAGGGCAACCAGAACCAGACACAGTATTCCAGAAAAGGCCTCACAAACATCTTGTACAACCTCAACATAATGCCCCATCTCCTATACTCAAATATCTGAACAATGAAGGCAAGTGTGCTAAACGCCTTCTTAATCACCTTATCTACTTCAAAGAATTATGTATCTGAACCCGTTGGTCTCTCTGTTCTCCAACACTACCCAAGGCCCTATTTTTAATTGTATGAGTCCTGCTGTTACTTGTTTTACCAAAATGCAAGACCTCACATTAATTCAAATTAAATTCTATCTGCCATTCTTCAGCCCTTAAGTCATTAGATTCAATAGGATATTCAGGATAACAAGTTGTGGAGCTGGATGAACACAGCAGGCCAAGCTTTCCTGCTCCTATGATGCTGCTTGGCCTGCTGTGTTCATCCAGCTCCACACCTTGTTATCTCGGATTCTCCAGCATCTACAGTACCTATTATCCCAGGATATTCAGAATAATGTCTTTACGAAAAGAATGGGAAGAATATGAATATTTTTTGCCTCATAGAGTAACAGAAACAAGGAGAATCACTGAATAACAGAATTTTTATTTCATTCCGCATTCATTGTATATAACTAGTTATTCATTAGAAGGCTGGTAATAGGGAAGGCAAATTGCATGTAATCTGTATTTCAAAGGGGAGGTTTTGCTGAAACTGTATAAGGCAGCAGTCAGACTACAGTTGAAATACAGTGAACAGTTCTGTGCCCCTTATCTAAGGGAACATATACTGGCGTTGGAAGCCATCCAGATAAGATTCACTAAGCTGGTACCATTTATGGGAAGAGTTTGAGCAGGTTTGGCCTGTACTCATTGCAATTTACATGAATGAGAGGCAACTTTATTGAAGCATACAAAAATCTCATGGGACTTGACAAGATAAAGACGGTAAGGTTGCCTCCCTTTGTGGGAGAGGTCAGAACCAGAGGTCACAATGTCAGACTAAGGGGTCACCCATTTGAGACCGAGATGAGGAATTTCTTCTTTCAGAGAAGAATGAATCTGTGGAATTCTTTACTGGAGAGAGTTTTCAAGGCATGATCATTAAGTATGTTCAAGACTCGATAGACAGCTTTTTAATCAGTCAATGAATCAAGGGTTATAGGGAAAAGGCAGGAAAGTGGGATTGATGATTATCGGATTAGCCATGATCTCATTGAATGGTGCAGCAGACTCAATGGGTTGAATATACTATACTGCTCTTGTGTCTTATTGTCTTAACCTGTATCCTGAGTTCTGGACTCCTCAATTAGGGAAGCTTTCTCCCTGCTTCTGGTCTATCCAACCCTGTTTGAATTTTATATGTTCTAATCAGATCCCCTCTCTTCCTTTGAACACTAGTGAGTACAAGCCCGGTTGAAATAGAGTGCTGGAGAAACACAGCATCAATGCTTCAAGTCGAGTGACTCTTGATCAAAAATTTGTCAGCTTTTCTTTTCATTCGCACATGGGATGTAGGCATCTCTAGCTAGTTGAGCATTTATTACCCATCCCTATTTGTCCAGAGGACCGTTAAGAGTCAATCACTTTGTGAGAGTCTTGGGCTGTGTAGGCCACTCATGGTAAGGATGACAGATTTGCATTCCTAAAGGATATTAGTGACAGATGGACTTTTCCTCATAATCGACAGTGGCTTCACAGTCTTCGTTAGACCCTTAATTCCAGGCTCTTTATTGAAGCCAAATTCACCATCTACCATGGCAGGATATGAATCCAGGTCCTCAGAACATTAGTTGAGCTTCTGGATTAATAGTCCAGTAATAACATCACCAGGCCATTGCCTCCCCTAATGTGAAAGACTTTGCCTGTCTTCTCCAAAACATCTTGTTTGTTGTCCAAAGAATCTTACACTTGATATTAAACAGATTTAATACACTGTGCAACTTTACTAGCATTTAACATGTTTCTGTATTTCAGTTGTGGATGCCAAAAGCACGCAAAATTTCTGAGGTTCTAGAAAAATCCAAGAGCAGTTATTGGCCAGCTCTGAAAAGCTTGTATGATGACATCAGAGCAGGTACTAATGGTGTAATAAGATTTTGTTTGTGTACAGTATGTATTGAAAAATAAGTATGTACCAATACTTTTGTATTGCTAAAATTCAGATGGGATTTTTTTACATATTTGTGAATTAAAGGTAGTGAGAAACTGATTGACTTTAAATTTATTTTCTGTTGCCTGTTATCTGTATTAAATATAGGTCTAGAAGAGGCAAGTGATATTGTTTTGTACTTGATACCACTGAAGTCATTAATAGATGATTTAGAGCAAACAGAATATTCAGAGGTAAGCAGAATCACCTTGGGGAAGGGGAAAAAGTGTGGGAATAGCTAGGAACTATCAATTATCTCTATAGAAATTGTCTTCCTTGCGAGTGGAGGCAATTTGCTGTCTGGAAAATAAAACTTCAGTTAATTATGGCTTATTAAATTGCTCATTGCAGATCTGTATAGCATTTTTTATCATTTAACATTTCTTATTAGTCAACAATGCTTTGTTGTGTATCATTGTTTCTTAGAACTGCCATGCATTTTCGACTCCCATATAGTGGGAGAGACTCAGAGGAGACAAAACATAGCAGATTTCTGAAAGCAGAAACATTAGGGCAATAATATTTGGGTTTTCAACTGGACCTTTCAAGAGAACTTTCTTAGCCAGAACATAACATGCTTAACAAGAGAGCACCCATGAAGTTGGTCAGTTAGATGAATTAGCAGTGGGTGATCATTTTGGAGAGAGTAATTGTAGTTTATTTAGGTGTAAGCAACATTAAGAAGAGATGCAAAGATAAAACAGGAGTGAAAGTTCTAAATGGGCAAAGGGAAATTTTACGCAGCTGAGAGATGTTCTGGAAAAAAGTTAAATGAATATAGTTGCTTGAAGGAAAGTTGGTTGCAAATCAGTAGGAGACTTCCAAAAATGAGAGTTGGACTCAGTTTAGTCATGTGGATGCAAACGTTGTGGGCAGGATTCTTTATCAATACTTTGTCTCGGTCTTTACAAGGAGAGGGACAATGTCGATGTTGTATTTAAAGAAGAGGAATGTGAAAAATTAGATAAAATAAATATAATGAAAAGGGAAGTACTGGAGGGAGTGACTTCCTTGAGTGTGAAGAAATCGTTAGGGCCAAATGAATCGTACACTATGCTGCTAAAGGAAGCCAGGGAGTAAAAACGGATGCTGCAAGGATAATTTTCTAATCCTGCCAAATTTCAGGAAAAGCATCATAGATTTGACGTCTGTGGACTTTGTACCATTATTTGAAAAGTGTGCGAGAAATAGACCAAATAATTATCTGCGCTTCTGTTTGACCTCAATGGTGGAAAATTGCTAGAATCAGCACTAAAAGATAGGATTAACTGTTACTTAGAGAGGCATGGATTCATTAGGGATAGTTAGCATGATTTGGTCAAGGAAAGATCATTCTTAATAACTCAGTTAAATATTTTGAGACAGTAACAAGGAAGATTAATTAGATTAGTCCAGTGTGTGTTATCAACATGGATCTTAATAAGACAAGGTACCACATGGCACCATGGTCAGAAAATTAAAGCCCATGCGATACAGGAGACTGTGATGATTTGGATCAGAAATTGGCTCAGTGACTGGAAAGAAAAGGTACTGGTGTCTAGTATTTGGAAAGTGGTTTCCAGTGGTGTTTCTCATGACTCATTGTTAAGTCTCTTGCTGTTTGTGCTATATATTGACAAGAATGGCATCATAGTAGGGATTCTGAGCCAGAGCTTGACTCTCTGACCGCTTTTCTTTTCTTTGTTTTCTTGTATTTTGTCTATGTGTATCTTTACTTACCTTTTGTCCTGAGCTCGGACAGCATGGCGGTGGTGGTGAGAGCCCAACGTGAACCTTGAGTGAGCCCACCGCAGACCTAGAACAGGCCCAGTGCGTAGACTATGGGTGAGGCTAGTGCAGACTGTGAGTGGGTCCAGCATGCAGACCTTGAGCATGGACCTCGAGCAGGTCCAGTTTACGGATCTCAAGTGGGATGTGCATGGAGGAGAGCGAGCCCAGCATGAACCTCAAGTGGGCCTTTACTTACATTTCTGAGGCGAGCACAGAATCTGGCATCAGAACCAATGGCTGCTACATTGTTGGAGGCGTTGTTGGTGAGGTAGGCCTAGCAGTGAAAGATGATACCTGAGGAGTTGCGACTTCATCGTTGGTTGTGTTTGGCACTGGTGGCAGCAAAGCAGTGACGGAAGGTCATCACAGTGACATTGACAAGGCAGGTCGAGCAGCAAGAGACACAACTCCAACGTTAGTTGGTCCCACTCCAGAGGCAGTGAAGTGGTGCTGGAGGAGTATCAGGCCAGCAGCGAAAGACGATGCCTAAGGATTGGTGACTTTACATTGGTTGGATCCAGTGTAGATAGCAGCAAAGCAGTGGACAAGAGCTGGTGATGTAGGCATCACTGATGGTGAGTGATAAGCTGGCTCAGGACTGATTCACTCTCTTTAAGCTATATCTATTGTTTTCTTTCCTTATTCTTAAACAATTCAAATGGTGCTGAATCAAGATGACAAGTAAAAAGTGTCTTGTATTTTCTCATGTTTACTGTAAACATGTGAAAGTAAAATCATTCATTCATTCATTCATGTATATGTGTGTATTAATGGCTATCTTCAATGCCAATTTTGGACCTTGACTTCACAAATACTGTATGGTTGTCACTCCTATCAATACTGTCATGGACAAATGAATCTGCAACAGGTTGTTTGTTGCAGACAAATTTAAGTATGTTTTAACCTCTTGTTTCCCTTACCATTAGCTGTAGACCTAGTCTAGCAAATTTTTTTCTTTCAGGATATGACCAGTGTGGTCACCAGTGATGCTGTACCCAGCCTCTCTTAGTGATGGAATTGGAGTCCTCAACTCAGGGTGCATTGTTTGTCTTTGCCACCTTCAATACAACCTCCAAGTGGTGTTTAACATGGAGAACAGATTCATATTCTAGGTAGTAGATGGTAATAAGCAGGAGGTTTCCTTGGCTATGTTTGACTGATTTCATAAGACTTCATGCGTTCCTGAGTCAATGTTGAGAACCCCAGTGAAACTCCCTCCCAACCGTACATCATTGTGCTACCACTTCTGATGGGTCTGTCATTTTGCTTGATTGGAACAGAGCCAGGAATAGTGATAGTGGTGTCTCGGACGCAGCTTGTTAGGTGTGATTCTTTGAGAAGGACTATGTCAAGCTGCTGTCTTACTTGTCTGTGTGACACCCCTCTACATTTGGCACAAGCCCTCAGATGCTAGTAAGGATGACTTTACAGGACTAATATATTTTTGATGCTGTTTATAATGTCTTTGTTGATATTGGGTGGTCTGTCCAGTTTTCTAAAATCGGACGCAAAAGCAGTAAGGTACAGTGGTTGGTTTGCTAGACAATTTCAATGGGCATTTATAAGTACAAGTTTGCAGATGACGCATCTCAAGGTTTGTAGTCGACACAAAGCTGGTTGGCAGGACGAACTGTGAGGAGGATGCAGAGATGTTTTAGCGTGATTTGGCCAAGTTGAATAAATGGGCAAAAGCATGGAAAGTGCATGACAGATGTAGCATAATGTGGATAAATGTAAGGTTATTCACATGATAGCAAAAACATGCAGGCAGATTATTATTTGAATGGCAATAGATTGGGAAAGGAAGAGGTACGGCGATACCTGGATGTCCTTGTACGGCAGTCACTGAAAGTAATCATGCAAGTGCAGCAGACGGTGAAAAGGCAAATTGTTTGTTGATGTTCACAGCAAAATGTTTTAATAAAAGGAACAGGGATGTCTTGCTGCAATTATACGTGGTCTGGATGAGATCACACTTTGAGTATTGTGTGCAGTTTAGGTCTCATTATCTGAAGAGGGATATTTTGGCTGTGAGGGAGTGCAACAAATATTTATTAGGCTGATTTCTGTGATGGCAGAATTGATGTGTGGAGACATTCTGATTTGATTTGATTTTATTGTCACATGTATCAAAATACAGTGAAAAGCTTTGTTAACAACCGGTACAGGCAGATCACAGCAAGCAAAGGATGTACAGATAAAAAAGACTTAGAGGCATAAAGGTTACATTATTTGAGGTTCGAGTCATTCAACAGTCTGATAACAGCTGGAAAGAAGCTGTTCCTGAAGCTACTTGTGCGTGTGTTCAGGATTCTGTACCTTCTGTCTGATGGAAGAGGTTGTAGGAGATCCTTACCGGGGTGCGATGGGTCTTTGATGATGTTGGCTGCCTTTCCGCAGCAACGGGCCATGTAAGTAGAGTCCATGGATTGAAGGTTGGCTTCTATGATTGTCTGGGCTGCGCACACCACATTTTGTAGTTTCTTATGGTCCTGTGAGAGCGGCTGCCATACCAGGCTGTTACGCACCTGGATATTATGCTTTCAGTAGTGCGTTTGTAGAAGTTGGTGAGGGACCTTATGGACATGCCACATTTCCTGAGCCGCCTAAGGAAGAAGAGGCATTGTTGTGCCTTCTTGACTGTTGCATTTATGTGGGAATTCCAGGACAGGTCGTCAGTTATCATCATTCTGAGGAACTTGATGCTCTTCAATCTCTCAACCTCAGTTCTGTTGACGTAGATGGGGTTTAGGACTATATTCACTGCAATTTAGAAGAATGCGAGGAATCTCATAGCCTGTAAAATTCTAACAGGACCAGACAGGGTAAAAACAGGATGTTTCTGATGACTGGGGAGTCCAAAACCAAGGGCCACAGTGTTTAGCCCATTTAGGACGAAGATCAAGAGAAACTTCTTCATCAAGACAGTGGTGAGCCTGTAGATTCTCTGCCACAGGGAATGTTTGAAGCCAAATCGTTGACTGTTTTCAAGGAGTTTTACATAGTTCTTAAGGCTAAAGGAATTAAAGAGTATGGGGCGGGGAGGGGTCGGAGGCTGTAAAGCAAGAACAGGATACTGAATTGGTCAGCCAGGACCATATTGAATGGCAAAGCAGGCTATAAAGGTCAAATGGCCTACTGCTGCTCCTATTTTCTTTCATTCTACGTGACCACATTTTGGTGGATTTGGAAAAATATGTAGGCCAGGCAAGATGTGGATGGCAGATTTTCCTTTCCCTACGAACATTAGTGAACCAGGTGGGAATTTGGAGCAATTACCAATGGTTTCCTGGTCACCGTTAAAGTAGCTTTTAATTCCAGATTTATTAATCGTGTTCAAATTTTATCATCTACTGAGATAGGATTCAAACTAACATTCCCAGAGAAGTGGCCTGGGTCTCTAGATTACTAAATAAAAAAAAAGCTGTAAATCAGGAGTAAGGACAGAAGTTGCTGGAAAAGCTCAGCAAGTCTGGCAGCATCTGTGAAGGAAAAACAAAATCAGAGTTAATGTTTTGGGTCCAGTGACCCTTCCTCAGAACTCAGAACTCAGTTCTGAGGAAGGGTCATTGGACCCGAAACATTAACTCTGATTTTGTTTTTCCTTCACAGATGCTGCCAGACCTGCTGAGCTTTTCCAGCAACTTCTGTTTTTGTCTGTAGATTGTTCAGGTCCCAATCTACGTCATCCTGCAGCCACATCTCTAGAATGGCTATCAAATAGTACTTATTTATTTCTATTTATTCTGTGCTTTCATTAGTTTTGTTTTGCATGTTATCTGTGTTCGGATACAGACTTTTTGTTATTATTTTTGTAACCTTTAGTCTTATCAGTTGATTTTCTCAAAGATGTGTGGTACAAAGACATAATCACCAATCTTCTGCATGACGATGAGTGATGGGTCCTGTATTGATGTTATGTATACCTTTTAGTACCCTTTCTATCAGAATGCCTCATGAGCATCCTCAAGATTCACTGGCAACACCACATTACAAACCTTGAAGTCCTGGCAAAATCACAGCATTGAGACCGTAGTTCTGCATGCCAACTATGTTGGGTAATTCGTGTTGCCCAGATGGCAGATCGTGGTCTCCCAAGATAGTATTGCATGGACAGCTGACCAGTAGTGAACAGATTAAAAGGGCTGTACACAATGTTTCGAGACTTGCTGAAGAACACCCTATCTGAGTGGCATATTGACCAATGTCACTGGGAAGCACAGGCCATAGATCATGATGTCTGGAGATACTACATCTGGAGTACTACAGACATTTAAGGCTAAGTGAAGAACCATCTTGAAAGGAAAATAAGGAAACTGATAGATCCATTTCTTCGCAGCAACTAACATCTTGGATTCTTTATGGGAGAATCTGAGGGTCAAGAATAAACTGTACCAAGCACCAGTAGGCCTGTAGCCAATGAGTACAACCTCTCTAAAATCTTCATTTAAAAGAAATTCCAAAGAGAGATTGTACTGTCGTCCTTTCCTATCACGGGGGTCTGATTATCATTTCCCATATTAATATCTTTCTCCCTTTCCTTTTGTGTATACTTCCAAAATTTGATCGCTTGCCTCCTTAAATTTATCCCAGATCCTCTCAATTTTCCTATTTATGCTGGTTGCAAGAACAAATATCTCACTCCAGTTTAGGTTTAGACTGTCCCATCAATAAACCTTGTCTCCCCAGTACTGGTGCCATAGAGTCACAGAGTCCAGGAGGTATACATCACAGAAAAAAAAAACTTCTGCCCAACTTATCCATGGCAACCAGGTTTCTTATACTGAATTAGTCCTGTTTGCCTGCATTTGGCCCACATCACTCCAAACCTTTCCTCGTCATGTACCTGTCCAAATGTCTTTTTAATGTTGCAGTTGTACCCACCTCTACCACTTCCTATGGCAGCTCATTCTATATACTCACCACCCTCTGTGTGGAAAATGTTACCCTTCAGGTCCCTTTTAATTCTTTCTCCATTTACCTTAAACCTATGGGCTGTACTTTTAGAATTCCCTACCCTGGGGAAAATACCCTTGGTATTCACCTTATCTATGCCTGTTGTGATTTTATAAACTGTAAAGGTCACCCCTCAGCCTCTGATGTTCCAGGAAAATAGTGCAAGTCTATCCAGTCTCTCCTTCCAGTCTCAGTAACATATATGGAAATCTTTTTGTACCCTTTATAGTTTAATAACATCCTTCCTAAAGCAGGGCAATGCAAATTAAATGTAGTACTCCAAATGTGGCCTTACCAATGTCTTGTACAGCTGTAACCTGATGTCCAAACTCGTGCACTTAACCTTGCCAAATGCCTCCTTCATCACCCTATCCACCTGTGATACCACTTTCAAGGAAATATGTATCTGCACCCCTAGTTCTCCTTGTTGGATAACAGTCCCCAAGGCTCTACCATTAACTGTGTAAGTCTAGTCCTGGTTTGTCTTACCAGATTATAACATCTCTTGTTTATTTGCATTACACACCATCTGCCATTTCTCATGCCACTGATTCAGTTGATCAAGATTCTATTGTACTTTTAGATAACCTGCTTCACTGTTCACTATGCCACCAATTTTGCTGTCATTCGCAAACTTACTAACCATGCCTCCTATATTCTTATCCAAATCATTTATATAAATGATGAACCACAGTAGACCCAGTCCTTGCAGCGCATCGCTAGTCACAGGTCTCCTCTGAAACACAATACCACCAACCTCTGTCTCCTAGCATCAAGTCAATTTTGTGTCCAAATTGGCTAGCTCTCCCTGGATCCCATGTGATCTAACCTTACTAAGCAGTCTACCATGTGGTAACTTGTCAAAGGCCTTGCTAAAGTTCACGTAGACAACGTTTATTACACTGCCCACATCAATCCTCTTGGTCACTCCTTCAAAAAAAACTCAACTGAATTTGTGAAGCATGATTTTCCATGCACCAAGCCACACTGACTATTCTTATTCAGTCCTCGCCATTCCAAATGCAAGTAGATCTAATCTCTCAGAATGCCCTCCAACAACTTACCCACCATTGATGTTAGACTCACCGGTCTGTAGTTCCCTGGCTTTTCCTTGCAGCCTTTCTTAAATAATGGCACAACATCAGCCACCCTCCAGTTTTCTGGAAACTCGCCCATGGCTGTCGATGATATAAGTATCTCAACAAAGGGTCCCACACGCTCCTCTGTAGCTTCCCATAATATCCTGGGATACACTTGATCAGGTCTCATGGATTTATCTACCTTTATGCATTCTAAGATTTCCAGCACTTCCTCTTCTGTACTGTGGACTGTTTTCAAGACATCACTATTTATTTGCCAGACTTCCCTAGCTCCCATGTCTTTCTTCATAGTAAATACTGACAAAAAAATATTCATTTAGGATCTTACCTATCTCCTGTGGCTCGTAGATAGATGAAGTTGTTGATCCTTAAGACACCCTATTCCCTCCCTAATTACCCTTTTACTGTTAATATACTTGTAGAATCTCTTTGGATTCACCGTTGTCTTACCTGCCAAAGCTATCTCACATCCTGTTTGTGCCCTCCTGATTTCTCTCCTATCTCCCTATGCTCCTCTAGGGATTCACTTTATCTCAGCTGCCTATACCTGACATATGTCTGCTTCTTTTTCTTGACCAGAGCCTCAATATCTTTATTCATCTAGTGTCCTCTACTCCTGCCAGCCTTGCCTTTCACACCAACAGGAACATGCTGGCCCTGAACTCTAATTATTCGCTTTTGAAAGCCTTCCACTTGTCAGGCATCCCTTTACCTGTGACAGCCTCCCCCAATCAACTTTTGAAAGCTCCTGTCTAATACCATCAAAATTGCCCTTTCCCCAATTTAGAACTTGTAGAACAGACCTATCCTTTTCCATAAGTCACCGGTCCCAAAGTGCTCCTCCACGAACACCTCAGTCACTAGCCCTGCCTTATTTTCCAAGAGGAGGTCAAGTTTTGCCCCTTCTCTGTGGGGCTATCTGCATATTGATTGAAAAACATTTCCTGAACACGCAGAACAAATTCTCCCCCACCCATTCAACCCTTAACACTATGGCAGTCTCAGTCTATGTATGGAAATTTAAAATCCCCTACTGTTTTATTTATTCATTCACAGGATGAGAGTGTCGCTGGCTAGGCAGCATTTATTGCCCACCCCAAATTGCCCAGAGGGCAGCTAAGAGTCAACCACATTGCTGTGGGTCTCGAGTTACATGTCGGGCAGACCAAGTAAGGATGGCAGTTTCTTTGCCTAAAGGACATTAGTGAACTTAGCGGGTTTTTCAGACAATCGGCAGTGGATTCATGGTCATTGTTAGGCTCCTTTATCCAGATATTTACTGAATTCAAATTCCACCATCTGCTACAGTCACCACTGAACCAGGTCGCCAGAACATTATCTGGGTGTAAGTTAACAGTTCAGTAATAATACCATTCGGCCATCATCTCCCCATATTACAATCTTCTTATTCTTACAATTATCTGCGATGTCCCAATGCATTTTCTCAATTTCCTGCTGACTACTGGGGGGAGCCTATAGTACTGTCCTGTCAAAATGATCAACATGAAGTCATCTTGTAGCCACTTTTATTCAGTGCATACCACACAATTAGAAATATAGTTCAAGTTAAGATTCAGCATATCAATAAAATTAAAGACGTTATGTGCAGTCAGTCTTGGTATTTAAGTTGGCTGCTTTGCCTTGGATGGTTTAAAGAGAGTTTTTTGAGAGTTGGAGTTGCACTCATTTAGGCAAATGGGAAGTATTTCATGACATTCCTAACTTTTGCTTTGCAGCAGATGGACAATCTTTGGGGAATCAGTACGTGAATTACGTACTACAGAATTTCTAGCCTCTGCTTGTAACTACAACATTCTCCTCCAATTAAATTTCTGGTCTGTGGTAAGATCCCAAGTTATTGATAGTGGGACATTTAGCAATTGTAGTCTAATTAAATGTCAAGGAGAGATGGTTTGATTCTGTCTGGCATTTGTGTGGCATGAATAGACTTTTCATTTATTTGTCCAAGACTGAATATTTTAATGGTCTTGCTACGTGCAGACATAGACTTTAATGTTTTAGGTCTGTGACAACATTTACAAGTCGTAGACCTGAAGCATTAAACCTGTTTTTTTCTCCAGAAATGCTGTGACATCTGCAAAATGTGTTTTTTTTTTTGTTTTTGTTTGTTCATATTAGATTTGATTGTAAATTGAGTAATGGAAACATATATCTTTATTAATATTAAATGCATTTGGTTTCAGGTGTCTCCCTACGTTGATATTATACTGCATACCGTTTGTTTAGTGTGGGCCAATTCTCGATATTACAATACTCCTGCCAGAATTATAGTTATCTTACAAGAAATTTTCAATCTCTTTATTGACATGGTATGGTATATATTTTAGATCATCCAATACTTTTTAGCCTACATGTTAGAAACAATTTTATAACATGGTATAATCTCAAAATTGACTCTTACCTAGTTAAGAAACATTTGTATAATTTTTTTTTTACCTTCCTCCATTGCTCTATTTGCAGTTGGCCTTTGAAATACAGTTTTTCCTTAATTTATCTTGATGGTCCTTTTCAGCTTATTGTTTGAAAGGAATATTGAACTGACCTCTTTACCAGCATCTTGAGGAGATCCTGCATCAGGGCACCCATGTCTAGTTAATCAGTAAATGTAAATTTTGAAATGTTTTTTATCTACAGAGGCTGTATAACAACCTTTCAATACGTGCTCCTACTTCCCCCTTGAGCCGCGATCCCATCTCTAAACGTTAAGTCATTGCTTCCAGTACAGTCACTGACCTCATTTCCTCCAGTGACAGTCACTCCATAGTGTCCTACCACATAGTTTCCCAATTTTGTATAGCTCAGTTCTGCATTCTTCCCAAGATCCATAAACAGCACAGCCCTGATAGATCTATTGTTTCAGCCTGTTCCTGTCTCAATGAACTGATTTCTTCCTGCTGTGATTTTGTTCTATTTCCTCTTGTCCAGTGTCTCCTTACCTACTTCGTATTAATCCTTGTGTCCTCAGTCACTTTAAAGGCTTTCAATCTTCTGGTTAACTATCTTCTCTTTACTGTTGACATCCAGTCTCACTACAGTAGGATCTTTTGAGAGTTTTCCACTTCATCCTTAAATGAAGGTTGTGACATAGCAGTAATGTTATTAGAATTGTAATCCAGAGCTCCAGGCAAATTTTACGTGGACTGTCACCATGTAAATTGTGAAATTTTGAATTCAGTGAAATCCAGAATTAAAAGCGGGCCTAATGGTGACCATGTAACCACTGTTGTCATAAAAAAACACATTTGATTCATGGATGTCTGTTAGGAAAGGAAGTCTGCCATCCTTGCCTGGTTTGGCTACATGTGATTTCAGATGCGCAGCAAATGTAGTTGAGCAGTCATGCCCTTTGAAATGGATTAGCAAGCCACTCACTTGTATCAAACTGCTACCAAATTAAAACAAAGGAAGAGAATCAGAAATACCAGCTAGCACCAGAAATGGCAATCACAGCCTTGTTGATTTGGACAAGCTGTGTGAATGGGCAAATGGATGGCAGATGCAGTATAGTGTGGGAGCAGAGGTTATTCACTATGGGAGCAAAAACAGGAAGGCAGATTATTATCTGAATCGCTATAAATTGAGAGAGGAAATGTGTAACAAGACCTGGGTACCATTGTACACCAGTCACTGAAGGTAAGCATGCAGGTGCAGCAGGCAGTCAAGAAGGCAAATGGTATGTTGGCCTTCACAGTGAGAAGTTTTGGATATAAGAGCAGGAATGTCTTGCTGCAATTGTACAGCAGCTTGGTGAGTAGCACACTTAATCTAGGTATATCGTTTGTTTCTTGTCTTGCCCCATTACCATTGTCTTTGGCCCTGGGACTCTTCTGTTGTTCAGTCTTTCCTCTTTTTTGCCTTATCTCAGATGTTCCTCTTGTTTTTGTCCACCCATTCCTTGCTCAAAACGTATTGCATTCTGGCTTTTTCCTGGACTGATGAAGTCAAAAGAACCATTTACACCATCTGCTCCCTCCCAGACCACCTAATCCAGTTTTACTAACTTTAACTTGAAGGCCGTGATCATAGGCAGTGACTTTTACCATCCATTTTATGCCAGAACCCACTGAGCCATACACAAACCTATTTAAATGTTTTCTTCTCTCCACAAATGTTCTACAACTAGTTGAGTACTTAACAGTGCTTCATGTTTAAGTTTTGGGTTTCTAGCATCCACACTTTTCTGTTTTTTGAAATGGGCGTTAAGATTTTGTTGCAAACTTGGAGTTATAATTTAGAGTACTGTGTAAATACATATACGATCTCTGTGGATACTGAATGCTGATTGTATATCTTAGAGGAGTAATTAAAAGAATGAAAATCTTTTGTTTTCTGTAGACCTGTAACTTTCTAAATCCAGAAGAGTTAATGAAAGGTTTACAGGGGGAAATAGAGGAAGTTCTGGGAACAATCCACATGACTATATCTGTCTTAAAGAAGCTTTATCAAGCTTATGATCATAACCGGTCTGAAATGCACACATTTTTCAAGGTACTTTACATTCATTCTGTAAGTATTTTACACTTAACAGTTTGAAACAAGTAATTGAATATGTTTACCGAAGTGGGATAATTGATTTTACCTGTTTTTATCTTACAGAACAGGTTTAAAGTCCGTTATTCTGTGTTCCACATATGAAAGGCCACTGGAGCTAATAATGCAATTTCATAATAGTTGTGAGAGAATGCTGTTAAATGTTTCTCTGATAATTGTTATTAAAATATATTTCCTTCTGTTTTAGGACAGAGAACCAAAATACTGGGAGTTCCCCTCACATCTTGTATTTGCAAGATTAGACCGATTTATGCATCGATTACAGACTATTGAGGTACTTAGAATTGACATATTTTGCTTTTTATTCCTGTCAGTGGCAGTAGAGTGCTGACAATTGTATGATACCTCATTGTAAGTGTTAAGGCATTTTGACAGTAATTCTTCTTTAGTAATCCGATATATAATGGGTGAAGGTCTTTGATTGTTTATGATTTGGGATGGGAGACTGCAAAATGGTTGTGCATCCAGATGCGGAGGGATGAACAGTTTCTTCTTCATTTAACTCCACTTTCAGTTGGTCTTAGAAATATTAATTTTAAAAAGGTTCCCTTTCCTCGTGGATACCTTTTTCCAATCCAAATACATTCGTGTATTAAAAGGAGCCAAATTAACCAGGCTTTCCTGAGTTAAAGGGGTGTTTATTAACTACTAAATGCAAGAAAAGATGATAAAATATAACATACGTACACACACAACTTAGAAGAGTAAATTAATTGAAAGGATAACAGTTAAAAAAATAAATGAATTTCTTTGGGTTTCATGAAGAGTAGATGATGGAGGTGAGCTGTAGCCACTTGGTGGCGAAGTGTGGAAGTAGCTTCTGACTACCATGACATCATTACTTACACCTAATGTTGCTTTGGTTATTACTCCTGAGATTTGAGTGAAATGCATTTTTGATTTGTCTTCTACTTCTAGCATAGAAGTGTGGGTGTATTTGAATATGCATTACTTAAGTATAGTCACACCACATTTATTTTCTTCATCTACAATCAGTTCTACTTCAGCAACAAGTCTGATTCTCACATGTTCCGTTTAGACTGTATCTTAAAATCTTGTGATATTGTTTCTGAACTTTATTTCTGTCTAAATTGTGCCCTGTCTTCTGTTAATTTTAATGTTTTCATAATCAAGTATTAACATTAAGCACTCCAAACAAGATTCATATTGGTCTTGACACATTAAATCTGTTTCTCTCTTCACAGCAGCTAATGGAGCTACTGAGTTTCTCCAGCACTTTGGTTTATTTCAGATCTCCAGTACACTGCCTTTAATATTAAGATGCCAATCAAGCACAGAGGAAAGGAGGCTGGATGTGAGTTTCAGGGAGCAGGAATGCATGCATGTGTTTTTTTTAGGGGATGAGGGATATATGGGTACAAAGTGTGACCATGAATCTCATGGCTGCTGAGTGGTGAGGGGAGAAGGGTCTTGGTGAGACCACACCTGGAGTATTGTCTTCTTATTTGACAAAAGATGTTCTGGCTGTGGAGGGAGTACAACAAAGGTTTAACAGACTGAATCCTGCAATGGCTAAACTGACTGGATCAGTTAGGGTTATAATCACTGGGGTTTAGAAGAGTGAAATGGTGGGGGGCGCAGGGGCGGCATTCTCAGAGAAACATGTAAAATTCAAACAGGGACTACATAGGGTAAATGCAGGAAGGATGTTCCTGATGACTGTGGAGTCCACGTTGTCGACAGTGAAGTACTGTCTGGATGCCTTTCAAATTTGGCACCTGGAAAATCAAGCCCAGAAGATTCTGACAAGGTTGAGAATTGTCTGCCCATAAAATCTGGTGTTTCATCCAAATATGCATTGTAATAAACTGGAAGGTATTAAACCTTGTGGAAAAACCTGACCCGTCCCCAAGCAGGAGTTTTTAGGCACGGTTCCATACTTAAAAAACAGAAAATTCCATGTGCTACATGTGAACAGTACTGAAGATTAAAGAGAAATTAATTTCTTTTTCTGGATGCTTACACCAATGAGGCAACAAGGCTGTATGATAAAGGGACAGACGTCAGGGTTTTAACAATTAGGTTTCATTGTGTTTCCTGCCACTCTCTGCTACCTGGAATCTGCCGATGGTGGAGATCAAAATTCAAGGAGAGGTGGCAGTGACCCATTTAAAATGTTGTCAGCAACATACGTAAAGTATTGGTAATGGTTGTTGTATGAGCTAGTTAGTACAGCAAAACACAAGACAAGTTCTGCCCATCAGGATATAAGGACAGATCCTGGTTGGAGCAGGTCAATTTGTGTTTATGTTTAATGTGTGTCTAGCCACTTGTTGTTTTAAATTGCAAATCCAGTTCTAATGCTTAGTCCATATAGTTAATACTTAGTCTCGCGTTGAGCCAGATAGTCGGAAAATACTGTCATGAATTTCACGTGCAATCAACTTATTCTGTTTATCAGGATTGGGGCTATCTTCTGCTGAAGGCTGAAAATGGGCATTGTTCCCCACTTGTTATCAGTAACTTAGACTACTATTAATAAGAAGGATTGGTGTCAGGGAATTTTTCCAAGAACACAAACAGAAGGTACACCATTCAGAGAGGGTCAGCTTTTACAAAATGGAACAGCGGTAGGGGTTTAGAATTAGAAATGTTCATGCTGGGGACAGTTGGTTGTCTGAGCGAAGATGCAGGAGGTTCAGAATGCATGAGTACACTTTTGAGGGACACTTTACGCCAAATGAAACAAAGACATTGACTCAAGCATATATGACACAATCCCATAACAAAAACTCAGCTACAGATTCACACATTCAAAGTTGATTTATTGACTGCCATGTGCTCAACAGATAACTTGTTCTTGTTAACTCAGGTATTTCCATACTTTTATAAGTGTTTCAAATAGGTATGCTGGATCTGCCACTCTATTACATGTGCATTGCCGATGCACACTGCTATACAATTAATTTACGGCACCCTAAAATGAAACCTAAAAGGAACATGTTTGGTATTTCAAAATTACTTATTGCAAGTAACATTAGTGTGTTTTACGTCCGTTGTGAACATTAAATTGTTTGCTCTTTAAGCTCTTTTTAGTGTACAAATTCTATCCTCTACACCTAAATAAATGTTGAAAGATGTTTCTGCACTGTAATAAAATTAACATCGATCTAAACATTATACTCAACTGGGATGTTGATTTTGCCATGCTTCCATGATATATGGATTGGTGTTAGGGTGGGCTGATATACAGTACTAAGAAAAAGTCATGAATGTGAAGATATGCAGTTTATGAAGTTTCAGTGTCATAATTTTGATACATGGAGGAAACATGATATTTATAAATAGTTCCAACAGGAAACAGCTGTGGTACGCTTTAATGATTATAATGTGAATTGTATATTTAACTTATTATTACATAATCTGATATCAAGTTTGATGATTTCCACAGGAGATATTTTCCACTACTGTTGAATTCCTAAAGCTCGAAAAAATTGAAGTAGGCGGAGTTAGAGGAAATCTACTTGGTCAGATGGTGCAGCAGATCTATCTGGAATTCTTAGAAGTCATTAAAATCTTTGCTGAGTGCACCTACAATGCTTTGGACATAGCAGAACATGTAAGGAAAATTATCTATGAGCAATGTAAGACTATTATGATAGCATTTAATCTTATTATTGAAAATTATATGTGCAAAAATGATTATTGAAACTAAGGTATTTCAAAATTATGTCATAATTGATAGGATTATTGAAAGGCCAATTAAAATGTTGACATGAATTTTGATAATTTTGTGTCCAACGTATGATGATATTTACATTGAATTTGTGGTGAGACATAATTTGATAGACTTTCTAAAATGTTTTTTAAACTTGTTACTACGTGAAGATATTATGAAAATCCTAATTCAGAAAATAATCTTTATATTTGGGGGCATTTTTAATCAAATAAAGCAAAGACATTGACTCAAGCATTTTTGACACATTCCCTTAAAAAAAACTCAGCTACAGATTCACACATTCAAAGTTGAGCTATTGATTGCTGCATGCTCAACAAATAACTTGTTCTTGTTAACTCAGGTATTTCCATACTGTTATAAGTGTTTCAAAAAGGTATGCTACATCTGCCACTTTATTATGTGTACATTGTTAATGTTAATTGTTAATGCACATTTCTATACAATAATTTACGGCATCCTAAAATGAAACCCAAAAGAAACATATTTAGTGTTTCAAAGTTACTTACTGCAAATAACATTAGTGTGTTTTACGTCCATTGTGAACATTAAATTGTTTGTCCTTGAGGCTCTTGTAGTGCACAAATTCTATTCTCCACACCTAAGTAAATGTTGAAAGATGTTGTAATAAAATTAACTTTGATTTAAACATTATACTCAACTGGGATGTTGATTTTGCTATGCTTCCATGATATATGGATTGGTGCTAGGGTGGCCTGATATATAGTACTAAGAAAAAAAGTGTCATTTCTAATTTGTTCTTGAGCTCTGGGAGATGGTCATATTTATTGCCTTTCTGTATTATCCTGAAGTTGTAGTGATAAGCTGCCTTCTTGAATACTGTAGCCTTTATAACGATAATGTTTCAGAAGTGTCATTAGACAAAGAGTTACTGACTTTTTATTTGTTAAGAAAGCACTGTGGCATGAGTGGGTATTGAATTCAGTGGCAAGATATTGAATACACAGTTAGTTCTGATCTGGACAAATTTTTGAATACTCTTGAGACTGCACGCATTCAGCCAAATTTTGTACCATGCCCCTGATTTGTCCATTGTGGTGATGTTTTGTGAGGTCGAGAGATGGATTGTTATACAGTTCTTTCCTGTTCTTTTAGCTATAGTGTTGATATAGCCCAGGCAAGCTTTTGGCATTGGTGACCTCCAGGTTGCTGCCAATCAGAGATACAATAATTATGATACTACTCAGGTAACGTGATTGAGTTTGCTTTGTTGAAAGTGGTCATTTATTGGATCTTGCATATCAGGTTTTTGCTAACACTGCATTCTTGCTTCAATGCCTAGTTCAAGGCTATTCAAAGCTTTTCTATGACTCAAAATAGACATCAGTAAACTTGTGATTGGCAAGTAGGTACCTGAGGACATAATCAAGACTGTTTACAACTCTTTGGCATTATTTGGGAATACCGCTAGGATGGTAATAGCTAGGTCAGGTTTTTTTGTTTTCTTTCAACAGTATCTACTTGGATAATTACCTATATTGTTTGTTAGGTACTAATGTCACACCTATGTTGGAAAAGTAACACTGCTAATTCTGGTTCTCAGCTACTCAATGAGTTAGGATGCTATCTTTCACTTGCACTGTATTCATACATCAAGCCATTTCTGCGTCTTGCGATTTTTAGTAACTTCAGATGATCTATTTGTGAGTTCTAAGATTCCAGTCTTAGGCAGATTGGCTGTCCCCGTTTTGAGGTGTATCTGTTAGTTATTCTTCGATGATATCAGACTGTTAGATCATGACTGCAGTAATTGGAATGAGGTCAACCAGGTGGATCCTACTGAATATGACTTCCCTGATTGAAGCTGTTAACCTGGTCCAGTCATCAAGTCCTGGCTGACAGATATAAGGAGTGTCAGGGGTTCTGTTCACTGTAGGAGCCAGCTCTGAGCTAACTGGATCAGTGTTGTGTACTATATACGTGTAAAACGAGGGTAACTGGGTGATGGGTTATTGGCTTTTGTGGAGTTATTTCAGTGGCAATGAGAGAAAAACACAACCCTGAAGATATTTGCTTGCAACAGTCGCCTTTGAGTTGAGGTAAGCCATGTTGGCATCATACCGCTATTTGGGAAGCTTGATTTGTTTGATCCTGCCGTCAAAGACTGGGCCTAGTATTTGGAAAGAATGTGTTAATTTTACCGAGTAAATGACATCAGGGCAGAGGAAAAGCAATGAGTAATTATCCTGAGACAACAAGGTGTAGAGCTGGATGAACACAGCAGGCCAAGCAGCATCATAGGAGCAGGAAGGCTTGACATTTCGGGCCTAGACCCTTCCTCAGAAATGGATTCTCCAGCAACTGCAGTTCCTACTATCTCTGGAGTAATTATCCTGACAGCTTGTGGACCTGCAGCTCTTTCGATTATTAGAAGCCTAACTTTACCTGAGGCACCAGATACTGAAACCTTTCAAGAGTTGACAGATTTAGCTAAGGAATATTATGACCCTTAGCCTTTTCAAACTCTGAGATGATATTGGTTTTAATCGACAGTTCGAGAATCAGGGGAATCCGTATCAAGATTTTTGATGACGTTAAGACAACTGGCATGTGATTTTGGTTTAATGGTAAGTGAGATGCTGAGAGACTGTTGGGTGTGTGGGATTAATGATGTGATCAGGCAAAAGCACCCACTAGCTGAAGCCCAACTGGACTTCAAATAGGCACTAAAACTGGTGTTGTCATTAGAAAATGTGGCAAGTTGAGCATATGAGCTATAATGTATGCTGATGGAAGTGGACAACCTTGCCAGGCCAACTGACCTTGGTGGACACCAAGACTCACTCAAGACATATCCTTATCAGAGGGACTCTAGGTCAGCTCACAGCAAAACCCCAAAACAAAGCCAACCATCGGCCAAACGGTTAACATTTTCTTGAGGATCTAGGCCGTCTGGGCCACTATAGTTGCTGTTGCTGTGCAGCAAAAGAGTCACACTAGATCAGAATTGAGTAACAGAACTCATAGGCTGGTGTTAAGAGAATGCACACCCTGGAAAATCACTCACCGCTCGTTTGGAACAGTTAAATTGCTTAGCAACATCCAAATCAAAACCAATCAAAATAAACATCTGGTTAAATTGTCACCCAATTCAAATGGAGGTCGATGCCGATGCAGCTGTATCAGTGATTGTGGAACCAAAATTCCCTCATGGTTCCAACCCTTAAGTTTGTGTAAGACCTCAGCCTGGATGCAAACCTATACTGGGGAATCGCTACAGATTAAGGATACAACTTTGATTCCAGTCTCTTATGAGAAGCAACAGATTGTAGTAAAAGGTTTGGGTCCACGTTTGATGGGGTGAAATTAGCTGAGAAAGATTCAATTTGATTGACTCAACATTTTTCAATTAGAAAATGGCCAGGATTGGATGTTGACATAGCCACATTGTTGGGGCATAGCTCAGGGTGCTAAAAAGGGCAACGATTATCACCAGCAGCTACTCCACATTTGTAAGAATGGTCAGGTAAACCCTGGACTCCGGTACACATTAACTATGCTGGCTCTTTCATGTGCTCTATGTTTTTAGTCGTTGCGGATGCCTGTTCAAAGTGGCTGGACAAGCATAGAATTCAGTCATCAAACATGGGGATGATAACTAAAAAGTTATGAACATCCCTTGCAATACACAGACTCATAGAATCCCTATAGAGTGGAAGCAGCCATTTGGCCCATCAGGTCCACACCAGCCCCTCTGAACAGCATCCTATCTACACCCAGTCCCCTATCCTACCCTCCCATGGCCAATCCACCTACCCTGTATATCTTTGGACTGATGGAGGAAGCTGGAGCTCACCCATGTGGACACAGGAAGAACATGCAGACTCCACACAGACAGTTACCCGAGGGTGGGATTGAACCCAGGTCCTTGGTGCTGTGAGGCAGTAGTGCTAACCACTGAGCCACCATGCTGCCCTACTTCTTGCTATTTTTCTCTCGTTCTCCAACTTCGTCTTTTTTTGGTTATCTTTTGCTGGATTTTAAAACTTCCCAATCTTCAGGCGTACACTGATCTTTGCAGCAGTGTGTGTCTTTTGTTTTGATACCACCCATAACCTCTTCAGTCATTTCAATGCTAGTGCATCATTTTGTCAGTCTTTCTTCCTCTGTGAAACATATCTTTGTTAGGCGTTATTAAAAGTCTCTTCAAATGTCTACCACTGGTATTTTGCATGGTATTTAGTATATTACCCCAGTTTTGCTGGTTTTGGGTATGGGATCCTTTACGTTCATCAGTAGCTGTCGTAGGGTGGTTGTTGGTTTGTGGGCTACTGACTATGCAAGCAGTGCGAGAAACACTACATAGGCCAAACTGGAAGAAAATTAACCACACGGATATATGAACACCAACTAACCACCAAGAGACACGACCAATTCTCATTTGTCTCACGACACACGGACAACGAGGACACAAATTCACCTGGGACAATATATCGATAATCGCACAAGCCAAACAGAGACACGCCAGAGAATTCCTGGAGGCCTGGTATTCCAACTGGAACTCCATCAACAAACACATTGAATTAGACCCTGTGTACAAACCACTGAGAAACAAAACTGGAAGCAATACCAATCACCCCAGCAAACTGAGGTGTATAAATAACAAGCGGGATAGAACACCGACGCTTCACCAGAGGCACACTGATGATGTTACCTAGCAGGGTGACGAGACGTTTGCAACCAAACTTAGCGGCTCGGCAAGCATGCCTACAACCACATCCACAACCTGAGCTACAAATCTTCTCAACAACTTTAGAGTGATTGCACGCATGTTACTTTTGAGCTCTACTCATATTGCCTCAGTATCGTCCAGTATGTTCTCTGAGTGCAGCTGTGACATTCTCCTTAATTAGTAATGAAACTCCTCCACCTGTTTTACCTTCCTCTGTATCTCGTCCAGAACAGTGAAACCCTGGAAAGCTGTCCTGTCCCTCTCTCAAACAAGTCTTTGTAATGGCTAAAACATCATAATCCCATGTACTGATCTAAGTTTGAGGCTCATCTGCCGTACCTATCATACTCCTGGCATTGAAATAAACACACTTTAGCCCATTAGTACCACCGTGTTCATTTACCTGTTTCTGCCTGTCTTTCCTTTATGACTTCTTGGCCCTAACATCTACCTTCCCATCAATCCCTCCACTTGCTGACCTGCTGCTCTGGTTCCCAGCCCTCTGCCGCCCTTGTTTAAATTGTCACGAGTAGCAGTAGCAAACCTCCCTGTGAGGGTATTGGTTCCCCTCCCCTTTAGGTGCATATTGCCTAGAGTTTAAATAATAGAAGTTGGCCTTTTGCCCCTTGAAGCCTGCTCTGGCATTCAATGAAATTAAGACTGATCTGTTTATGCTACGAATTCCACTTCCCAATTGCCCCAATACCTCTGAACCCTTGCCTAACAAGAATCTATCAACTTGTTTCTTAACAAAATTCCAAAATTGCGCAACTCTTTTTAAGAGAGAAAGATTCCCCTCCTATCTGTCATAAAAGGCTTACCCTTTGTTTTAAAACAATGTTCCCTCTTTCTAGACTCACCCACAAAAGTAAACATTTTTTCCATGTCCACACTATGAAGACCATGTAAGATCTTATAAATGTCAATCAAATCCTTCGCTTTTATTGTTAAGACTCCAATGAAAACAACCCCAGCCTAACAATCTTTTCTCATATGACAACCCACCCATTCCAGACATAAATCTAATAAGCCTCCTCCAAACCACGTCCAACACATTTACATCCTTCCTTAAATAATCAAACGAAAACTGCACACTGTATCTGAGATGTGACCTTACCAATGTCCTGTATAACTGAAGTGTAACATCCTCATTTTTATGTTAAATTCCTTAAGTAATAAAGAATAGTATTCTGTTAGCCTTCTTCACCACTTGCTGTCCCTGCATTTTTGTGACTCAAATAACACTAGATACCTCTTCAGGATTTTGTTCTCATCCTCCTCTTAAATAATCCTCTGCCTTTTATCAATTTCATGTTTTACCCACATTATACTCCATCTACTATATTCTCGCTCCCTTATGGCTGAGGAATACACCAATGCATTTAATACCTTAACCATCTCCTTTAAGGCCATAGGATACAATCCATCAAGTCTGGAAACTTATCAACTCTCAGCGCAATCAGTTTGCTCAGCACCTTTCCCATAGTGATTATAATTTCCCCAAGTTCCTCTGTTGCGTCAACATCGCTATTTACAGCAATCATTGCAATGTTTTCTTGTGTCCTGTATTGTGATGATGGGGTAAAACATGCATTCAATATCTACTATCAACTCTCATTTTCATCCTGTAAAGGACTAACACTTGCTTTACTTACCTTTTTCATTTCTAGGTGCCTATAGAAAGTTATTGCTTTACATTTCTAACTGCTTTCTTCTTATGTTCTAATTTATTCATTATGATTGACCTGTAGTTATTTTCTACGCTTCTTTATATTTTGACCAATTACCTGACCTACCACTTGTCTTTGCACAATTATATGCAAATTCTTGATATTTGATACTTTCCTAACTTGTTCATTTGAGCAAGGATGATGGGCCCTCCCATTGGATTTTTTCTTTATAGTAGAAATGTATTTATTCTGTGTATTCTGAAATATCTCTTTTAACATCTATCAATATTGATTTATCTTCTCACATGATATCCTAATTCATCCTTTTGATTATGTGCAGATAAACAGGCTCCAGTGAAAGCAAAAATCCAGTATATGCTGAAAAGTCGCCTAATTGAACCCAGTGAATGCACTTGGGGTTCTCCAGTTGTGTTAGTGCCATAGCTTGATGGTTAAACCAGATTATGTGTAGACTACAGATTTGAATTAATATATTTAGTGTCAAGTGTACTCATTACATGTATTTGTTACAAATGGAGTGAAAAGTGTTGTGTAATGTTGCACTCTCCAGCGCCATCTTAAAAACACAAAAAATAAACCAAGACATAGAATATAAAGGTAGAAGATAAAGAAATAAAGATAAATCTTCAACATTACAGTCTTTCTTGTGAAGTGCCTAAGCCGTAGGTTTGGATCCAGGCTCTACCAGACAGATGCTGAGACCAACACCGGCACAAAGCTGTTGGCCAGCTTTGAGTCCCTTTGCTGTGCCCCTGACAGTGGAACCATGTTGCTTCCACCGCCGTCGCTGTGAGTTCGTGCTGCGCTGATCTCGGCAGTGCCGTTGCTAAAGTCATCAGGTCCTGAACTGGGCCCAAACCTGCCTCCCTCCTCTGCCGCTGTGAACATGAACTTGCCTCCAATGAGTTGGACACCTCAGGTTTCTCAATAGAGCTCATTTCCAGTTCCTCATTTGGAAGAATGTATCGATAGCATTGGCAGTGCCAGATTACTTACCATTATGGATTTGTTAAAGGGATACTGAAGCATTCCTTCAGCACCCATATCTAAATAGATATAGGCCTTTATCATAATAGACATTTTTCCAATGCCAAATAATGCCATTCAGGCTAAATTAATGCTCCAGCAAACATCCAGCTTGATAAATCAAGAGATAGTCTGTGTCCCGATTGTGTAATTTATCTTGATGAAGTACCGGTATAGAGAGACACTTGCAAGGACCATTTAGAAGAACTAGAACCTTTGTTTAGGAAATTACCATTGACTGATTTGATAATAAACCTTGCAAAAGGTGAATTTATACAGGCCCAATTAACCTGCCTAGGGCATACAGTAAGGTGAGGACAAATGCTACAAAGAACTGTAAAAGTACAAGCATTAGTGGAATTTCTTTCCCCTAAAACTAAATGAGAGATAGTGAGATTTTGGAGATTTGGTCCTCATCACAAGTTTGTAGCAAATTTCTACGAAAGAAACCAATTTAGTCTGATCAGGGCAGTGAAACCATCTTTTGAGAAGTTAAAAGCCACTTAGATCAATGAATGAGTGTCAACTGCATCAAATTTCACAAAATCCTTCAGTTGCCAATAGTGATTTGGGACTGGAAGCAGTTACGTCAAAAGAAGATGGATCAGGCATAGGGAATCCAGGAGGATACTTCTCTAAAAATGCTAAATTGATGACAACAAGCATACTCTATGGTGGAAAAAAGAAACCCTGAGATTCCTGTTGGCTGTTGAGCGTAGAGCTAGAGGATGTATATATGGTTCAAAGATGAATATTTTGTGTCAGTGTTCACTAGTGCGAAGGACAATGTGTGTCTAGAAATCAAAGAGAAAGATTGTGACATAAATAACGAAACTAACATAGAGAGGAGGTTTTGATTGGTCAGGCAAACTTAAAAATAGGTAAATCTCCAGGGCTGGGTGAAATGAATCCGAGGCTGTTGAGTGAGGCAAGGCAAGAAATTGCAAGGGAGCTGGCAATAATTTTCAATTCCTCTCTGGCCACAGGAGAAGTGCCAGAGGACTGGAGGATAGCCAATGTGGTGCCATTATTCAAGAATAGAGGAACTACAGACCTGTCAGTCTAACCTCAGTGGTAGAGAAACTATTAGAAGCAACTCTGAGAAGTACAATTGATCTGCACTTGGGGAGATGAGACAGCAAATACAATCAGCATGGTTTTGTTAAGGGGAGATCATGTCTGATCAACTTGATTTAATTTTTTGAAGAGGTGACCAAGTGTGTAGATGAGATAGTCTACTTGAATTTGAGCAAGGCTTTTGATAAGGACCCGCATGGGAGACTTTCCCTCCACTGTTTACCACTCCACCAATTTTTGCATTATTTGAAACTTATTAATCATTCCTCCTATATTCAAGTCTAAATCATTTATATATTCCAGAAACAGCAATGACTCCAACACCGATCCCTGAAGAACCTCATTCGTCACAGGATTCAAGACACAAAATATCATTTGACCATCATCTTCTGCTTGCTGCCACTCAACCATTCTAGACTCAATTAGCCAAATTTCCTTGGACCCCGTGGGTTAGCTGTCCCAATGATACTCTCCCTCTTTCCAATGTACTGGGAACGTGTCTTGAATCTTTTGGACAAGTGGAAGGTCTATTTTTCTGTGGTTGTAACAAGTGATTTAACTAGTTAAGGTATAAACCTAATGCAACAATTAAACCTCCCTTGCAACAGTTAAATCCACGTCTCTGTTTAGGGGGAAAAAATTCCTTAATAATCACCAAGCACTCACTTACCTGTCCACCTGGTTTATATTTCTGGCCTTCAACTCTCACTTCTGCCTGCTGGTTCATGGTTACCCGTCTCAGAGCGCTTCTTGTTGTAAAAGATCAGAACAGTATCTGTAGCCTATTGCTACCACATCCCCTGCCTTGCCAAATTCGCTATCTCACACTCAGTCCAAAGCTCATTTGTTGCATAAAAAGACCACCTGCATTTATATTAACTTAAATTCTACAGAGCTGATCACTAGCCTGATAACTACCACTTAATTAACTAACAGTTGTTTCTCCAGCAAGGAGCTTGTGTATCCCTGACTCAGACAGAAGGAAGCCTAATTTTAACAACAGGTTGTGGTTAGATTCTAAATGCAAACTTGATTTATTTAGGGCATCTGGTTTGCATGGACAAGCTGGACCGAAGGGTCTGTTTCTGTGCTGTACATCTCAATGACTCTACGACTATATCTCAAAAAGAGATTAGTATACTAGCTTGTTTAGCAAATTTCCAAGCTCAGGTTCTGTCTCAAGCTGCACTCGGTCATAAGCTTTGTGCTTGCTTTCATTTCTGTCATCATGGTTTGCACTTCAGTCACATACTGGTGGTGCAGTATGAAAACCAGATGGAGAGGCTTTGTTATGGTGGGTGGAACCAGAAGTGGTGTGCACGTTTGTTTTTTAAGACACTATGCAGGTCCACTGTAGTTAACTTGCAAGTTAGCACATTAATTGCTACATTCTGATTTTGACAGACATATTGTGGAATCTTGGAAGAGGAATGGCATGAATTAGAGCTGTTGAGATGAAAGGTTTTAAAGTCCTCACGTGTCATCTTTCAATGATCAGGGTCACAATGAGTCACAGCTATTTCTCATTTTCTGCCTCTCCTTGGTGTTTCTGCAATCTCTTTTCCTCCAAGGAGAGATGGAAGAGATCCCAGGTGCCAGGTGGTGCAGGTTTGGAAGGTGATGTTGAAGGAGCTTTTGTAAGTTCATGCAGTCTGTCTTGGAGGCAGCTTATACTGCTGCCAATGTTTATCCATGTGGATGAAGTGGATGTCCAAAATGCTGGATTGGATGTAAATCAAATGGATGGTGTTGAGTTTTTTAATTGTTCTTCGAATTGCATTCATCAGGTAAAAGCTGGGAAGATAACATGTTTGCAGCGTAACTGGATGTTTTTGGGAGGTAATTACAAGGGATCAATGTTAGATACAAATAAGAGAGTGTGATTGTGATGGTAGCTTAGGTAATTGGGGATATGAGGAGGTTCTTCAAAACAGAAGCATGAATGGATGATTCCGCAAGTTGTATTGATTGGAGGAGTACTGTGCAGGAAAAGTATTGTGAAATTAACACTATAAGAAGACTTCCACTTGAATGTCGCATACCACTCTTTCTTGCTCTGATGAGATCACGAAACATTGCATGACACAATGGTTGGGCAAGGGCCCACTCTTCTGTTGTTTATCCTCTTTTAAAATTTCCTCAGAGGTTGTGCGCGTTGCTTGCAAAGCCAGGACTATTTTTCCCACCCTTGCATTACCTTGAGATAGTGATGGTAAGCTGTCTTTTTGTATCACTGCAGAGCAGTTATACTCACAGGATGTGGGTGTTAGATTTCCACGATTCTGTATGAGTGGCAGTGAAAAAAATTATGATGTTGTTCCACTTTATAATAGTGGAGGGGAGCTGGCATGGAGTGCTGTTTCTTTATGCCTGCCATCCTTGTTCTTCTAGGTGGTTGGGGTCTCAGTTTGAAAGATGCCCTCAAAGAAGCATTAAAAATTTGCTGTACTGAAATTGTGTTTCAATTGGACTATTATGCTTACGGTGGCAGTTGGGTTCCCAATCAAGTGGATTTTGTTCAAGCTTATGGAGTGCTGTTGGAGCGCTGTTGGAGCTGTACTTATCGAGCCATAGAGCCATAGAGCTATATGGCACGGAAACAGACCCTTTGGTCCAATTCATCTGTGCCAACCAGATATCCTAAATTAATTTAGCCCCATTTGCCAGAATTTGGCCCATATCCCTCTAAATACTTCCTATTCATATACCCATTAATATTCCTTTTACATATTGTAATTGTACCAGCCTCCACCACTTCCTGTGGCGGCTCATTCAATACATGCACCATCCTCTGTGTGAAAAAGTTGGCCCTTAGGTCCTTTTTAAATCTTTCTGCTCTCATGTTAAACCTATGCCGTCTAGTTTTGAACTCTGCTAACCTGGGGAAAAGACCTTGTCTATTCACCCTATTTATGCCCCTCATGATTTTATAAACTTCTATAACATCACCTCCCAGCCGCTGATGCTCCAAGGAAAATAGCCCCAGCCTAATCAGCCTCCCCAAGTACTCAAATCCTCCTGGCAACATCCTTGTAAATTTTTTCTGAACCCTTTCAAGTTTCACAACATCCTTCCTCTAGCAGGAGACCAGAATTGACCACACTGTTGTAAAAGTGGCCTAACTAATGTCTTGCACAGCCACAACATGACTTCACAACTCCTATACTCAAAACACTGACCAATAAAGGCAAGTATACCAAACGCCTTATTCACAATCTTGTCTACCTGCGACTCTACTTTTAAGGAACTATGAACCTGCGCTCCAAGGTCTCTTTGTTCGGCAACACTCGCCAGGACCTTACCTTTAAGTGTATAAGTCCTGCCCTGATTTGCCTTACGAAAATGCAGCACTCACTTTTACCTAAATTAAACTCCATCTTGTACTCCTCGGCCTACTGGCCTAGCTGATCAAAGTCCCATTTTACAGAGGTAACCATCTTGGCTCTCCACTACACCACCAATGTTGGTGCCGCCTGCATATTTACTAACCATACCTCCTATGCTCACATCCAAATAATTTATATAAATGACAAAAAGCAGGGGACCCAGCACTGCTCCTTGTGGCACACTGCTGATCAGAGGCCTCCAGTCTGAAAAGCACCCCTCCACCACCACACTTTGTCTTCTACCTTCGAGGCAATTCTGTATCCAAATGGCTAGTTCTCCCTGTATTCCATGTGATTTAACGTTGCTAACCAGTCTGCCATACGGAATCTTGTCAAATGCCTTACTGAAGTCTATATAGCTCATGTCCACCACTCTGCCTTCATCTGTCAAATGGGGTTAGGCTAGAATAGGAAAGATTTAATGGAGGTAGCTTTAATTAGGCTAGACCTGGAATATCGTATACAGCTCATTGTGTATTGTGTGGTCACCACACTACCCGAAGTATGTGAAAACTTTGGAGAGGGTACAGAAGTGTTTTACCAAGATGTTGCCTGGTTTGGAGGGTATTATCATGAGGAGAGATGGACAAACTTGACCTGATAGAAGTTTATAAAATTATGAAAGACATGAGTAGAATGGATAGTAGGAGGTTTTTCCCAGGGTAGAAATGTCAGTTACTAGGGACATTGGTTTATGATAAAAGGGAGTAAGTTTAAAGGAGTTGTGAGGCAGATATTTTTACACAGAGGATGGTAAGTGCTGGAATATGCTGCAGAGGAGATGATGGAGACAGATATAATAGAAATGTTTAAGAGGCATCTTGACAAAAATATGAATAAGCAAGGAATAGAGAATACAAACCATGTAGAGGCAAAAAGGTTTTAGTTTAGAAAGGCGTTATATGTTGGCACAGTCTTTGGTAAGGTGTAGGGCCTGTTCCTGTTCTGTTTTGTTCTACGTTCTTTGTGACAGAGGTCTTGGCAGCTGGCTTGAGAACTGGTGAGAAGCCACTTCCTCTTTTTCCAGGAAGGCCATTCACATCTTCTGCAAATTAAACGCTAAGCAAGCTTAGACTATTATGTGTTAAATAATGTTGACATCACACAACTGACAGCCGACTATTTAACAATCTGTCTCAACCGTATTGCTGAATTGCCCGCCACCAACATACTGTGAGTTACCGTTCACTAGAAACTGAACTGGATCAGCCATATAAACAATATAGCAACAAGAACATCCTAACTCAGATCTGTATCACCATTCCTTCAATGTTGGGTCAAAATCCTTGAACTTTGCTCCTGATGTTTAATGTGGTTGTACTGACACGAGATGAACTGTAAGGTATCAGAAAAGAGAAACAGTGTTATCTTCTCAAAACAGGTATGGATGTGCATAAAATGTTGGTATTAGTAGTGACACACCCAATAATTAAAACCAAAATGTAAGCTGTTATTGTTCCTGCTAGTATTATGAAGTGAATGACTGGGAAAATCACATGTAAACCCTTTAGCTTGAAACTGCATTTCATTTCCTGTTGGTGGAGCTGATGATTTTTTTTAAGTTAAATTCTCTGCACAGGGGAAATGCTTGTTTACAGAATAGCCTTTTATGTTGATTTGTATTTATTATATTTTATTAGAGCATATTTGTAAAAACTAGTTGCTTATTAGTCTGTTTGGATGTATTTATATGCAGAAATTTGAAGAAGACAATGCTGTATTTCAAAGCAAAATTGATGATTTTGACCGAAGGTTGGGAATGATCATTTGTCAAGGATTTAGCGACTGTGCAAGCATTTTACCTGCTGCGAAGGTAAAGCTGGATTATGATTTTTTTTGATACTGCTCATAAACGAAAACTGTAGGGTTGTTCTTACAAATAATTTTGTTTCTCATTTCATAATGTGCATTGGCCAACAAGAGTCCAGGAAATCATGAGATGAGCACCATCAGACATACCTAAAAATGAGATGTCAACTAGATTAAATTACAACACAGGACTATTTGCATGCCAAACACCAGGATCAGCATATGATTGATAGAGCTAAGCAATTACACAGCTAACTGGTTAGATCTAAGATCTGTAGCTCTACAGTTCTACAGTTCTACAGCTCTGTTGCATCCATTTGTGATTGGTAGTGGGTAATTGAACCGCTGAAGAGGATCCACAAATATAACTGTCATTAATGATGGTGGAGCACAGCACATCACTGAACAAATCAAATGTTCTGAAGATGTTTCAAATATTGCAAATAGGTTTTGAAGGATTTTGAGAAAATTAATCTATTTCGAGTTTTGTGACAATACCTAGACTGGTTTCTTTAAAAGAGGTCATTTGAAAGGTCACTATAGACATTTTTAACAAGGCTTCCTGGAAATTATATCTTGTGATAACTGTTTGCCAAAAACCATGCAATGTGGCAAAGATTATTGGTGAGCCAAACAACTGGGGCAAGCAAAAAATAATAGAGGGTAAACTTACAAGTAATATTGAAACAAATCCAAAAACTTTTATTGAATATCTAAGAAGGTCAAATTAAACATCGGTCTCTTAGAGAACATGACTGTGGAAATAATAATGAGTAGCCAGGAAATGGCAGAGGAGTTGAATAAATATTTTACATCAGTCACCACAGTAGAAAACACTAATCGTGTTTCAAAATTACTGAATGATCAAGGGGCAAAAGGAGAGGAAATAAATACAATAACTATCAATAGAGTAAAAATGCTAGGGAAAAATAGTGGGGCTAAAGACAAATAGGTGCCTTGGACCTGATGTGATGCATCCTAAGATATTATAAGAAGTGGGTACAGAGATAATAGATGCACTAGTGGTAATCTTTGAAGAATCCTTAGGTCTTGGAAAAATTCCCAAGAATTTGAAAACTGCAAAAGTAATATCTTTGTTTTGAAAAGTAAAGAGATAAAATCATGATAATATAGGCCAGTTAGCTTAATGTCTGTTATTGGGAAAATGTTAGAGTCTATTAAAAGGGTTGTAGTAGCAGAGCATTTAGAATCACATGACTTGGTGAAGCAGAATCAGCATTGCTCTACAAAAAGGAAATCATTGCCTGACAAATTTATCAGAATTCTTTGAGGATGCAGCATATAGCATAGATAAAGGAGAAGGAGTGGATGGAATGTATTTAGATCTTCAGAAGGCATTTGATAAGGTACCAAACTTTGGGCTACTTAATAAGAGCCGTGGTGTTGAGGAGCGTTTTTAGGATGCAACCCGTGCCACTAGTGGACTCAGAGATCTCAGTTACTTACAGTAGATATTAGTGATTTGCATGAAAAAAGTGAATGTCACCAAGTTTGCAGATAACACAACAGTAGGTTGGAAGGCAAGCGTTGAGGGTGACACAGACAGTCTTCAAAAGGATATAGACAGGTTAAGCATGCAGGCGAAAATTTGGCAGATGAAATATAATATGTTATGCACTTCTGACAGGAAAAGTAGAGGAGCTGAATATTTTTAAGTGAAGACCGTAGAAAGCTATGTCAGAGAGGGTTTTGGGGACCCTCGTGCAGGAATCACAACACATTCACATTCAAGTGCAGCAGGTAATACAGAAGGCAAATGGAAAATTTGCCTTTATTTCAAAAAGAATTGAATATAAAAGGAAGGAGGTTTTGCTAAAACTATACTAGTAAAGATGCCATAGTCCCAGAGGACTGTCATTGGAGAGGGATGACTGGTTGTGGTTTAATCTGATGATCACTGCATCTCCGGTGAGGAGTAAAATTGAGAAGGTGGGACTTGCCTGGTGACCTCAGCTGGTACAGGAATTGAATGCTGCTGGTATTAGTCTGCATTACAGACCAGTCATCCAACCAACCGAACTAACCAACATCTGGTTACAACTGGTTATAAAAGTATACAAGTCACTAGTCAGACCGCAGTTGGAATACTGCGAGCTGTTTGGACCTTTATATAAAGAAGGATATACTGGCCATTGGAGGCAATCCAGAGAAGATTTATTTGGCTTATCCTGGATATGGAGAGATTCTCTTATGCGGAGTGACTAGATTGGATTTGTTCTCAGTGGAGCTTAGACAAATGAGAGACTATGGGCCAAGTGCTGGAAAATTGGATGAGAATAGGTAGGTGCTTGACTGGCACAACTGGATGGGCTAAAGGGGCTTTACCTGTGCTGAAGATCTTTATAATTCTAATATCCTCCACCAACTTCCTATGACCATTCCTGATGGATTCTCCAGGCCTCTCACTCCAAAATATGCATGGGATTTGTTATAACACGGTGTAGAACTGGATGAACACAGCAGGCCACGCAGCATCAGAGGAGCAGGAAAGCTGACGTTTCGGGTCGAGACCCTTCTTCAGAAATGGGGGAGAGGAAAGGGATTCTGAAATAAATAGGGGGAGAGGGGGAGGCGGATAGAAGATGGATAAAGGAGAAGATAGGGTGAGAGGAGACAGACAGGTCAAAGAGGTGGGGTTAGAACCAGTGAAGGTGAATGTAGGTGGGGAGTTAGGGAGGGGATAGGTCGGTCCAGGGAGGATGGACAGGTCAAGGAGGCAGGATGAGGTTAGTGGGTAGGAGATGGGGGTGGGGCTTGAGGTGGAAGGAATGATTAGGGAGGGGACTAGCTGGGCTGGTTTTGGGATACGGTCGGGGGAGGGGAGATTTTGAAGCTTGTGAAGTCCACATTGATACCCTTGGCTGCAGGGTTCCCAAGCGAAATATGAGATGCTGTTCCTGCAGCTTTTGGGTGGCGTCATTGTGGCACTGCAGGAGGCCCAGGATGCACATGTCATCTGAGGAGTGGGTGGTGCAGTTGAAATAATTTGCGACTGGGAGGTGTAGTTGTTTGTTGCGAACTGAGCGTAGGTGTTCCGCAAAATGGTCCCCAAGCCTCCGCTTGGTTTCGCCGATGTAGAGGAGGCCACAACGGGAACAGCAGATACAGTATACCACATTAGCAGATGTGCAGGTGAACATCTGTTTGATGTGGAAGGTCTTTTTAGGGCCCAGGAGGGGGGTGAGGGGGGAGATGTAGGGGCAGGTGTAGCACTTGCTTTGGTTGCAGGGAAAAGTGCCAGGTGTGGTGGAGCTGGAGGGGAGTATGGAGCGGACAAGGGAGTCACGGAGAGAGTGGTCCCTCCGGAAAGCAGATAAGGGTGGTGAGAGAAAAATGTCTCTGGTAGTGGGGTCAGATTGCAGATGGCGGAAATGTTGGAGGATGATGCGTTGGATTTGGAGGTTGATGGGGTGGTACATGAGGACGAGGGGGATTCTGTTTTGGTTATTATTGCAGGTAGGGGGTTTGAGGGATGAGTTGCGGGAAATGTGGGAGACATGGTCGAGGGCATTTTCGATCAATGTGGAAGGGAAGTTGCGGTCCTTGAAAAACGAGGACATCTGGGACGTTCGGGAGTGGAATGCCTACTCTCGGGAGCAGATGTGGCGGAGGCAAAGGAATTGGGAATGGGGGTGGCCTTTTTACAGGAAGGTGGGTGAGAGGAGGTGTATTCTAGGTAGTTGTGGGAGTCGGTAGGCTTAAAATGGATGTCAGTTTCCAGGTGGATGCCAGAGATAGGGACGGAGAGGTCCAGGAAGGAGAGGGAGGTATCAGAGATGGTCCAGGTGAACTTAGGTTTGGGGTGGAAGGTGTTAGTGAAAGGGATTTGTTTCTTTGTTCTACCACCCAGCAATATGTAAATTAGCTAAATTTGATATTTCTAGTTGACATTGGAGCCATTTGATGATTGAACTTTGAGCATTTATGCTAAATCATAGGATTTAAACTTTCAAAGCCATTGAGTCGAAGTTGATTGAGAAAGTGTTATACGTTCTTTATAAATTTTGGAATTTCTCTTTCAGCTCACTATGTAACCATAGTGAGTGGCATGAGATGACATAGTCATGCCATTTTAACCAATTTTTTTCAGTATGCCATATTGATCAGAAGTACTACTTTTGTCACAATACTACAGTGCTGTTTTCTGATAAACTTAAAACAGTAATTGAGTTCTTTCTTCAAAAATTGTACAGGATGCTTCCAAGCAGGAATGACATCACACCAAATCGTATGAGAGGTGACCTTATTGAAGTTTATAAAAATGATGAGGCCTATGGATAGGGTGAATAGTCAACGTCTTTTCCCCAGGGTAGGGGAGTCTAAAACTAGATGACATGGGTTTAAGCTGAGAGGGGAAAGGTTTAAAAGGGATCTAAGGGGCAACTTTTTCGTGTGGAGGGTGGTGGTGTGTATGGAATGACCTGCCAGAGGAGATGGTGGAGGCTTGTACAGTTATAACATTTAAAAGGCAGCTGGATGGGTATACAAATAGGAAGCATTTAGAGGGACATAGGCCAAATTCTGGCAAATGGGACTAGATTAATTTAAAATATATAGTCGGCGTGGCTGCGTTGGACTGAAGGGTTTGTTCCTATGCTGTACATCTCTATTATTCTATGTCATTAAAAAGTGCTGTCAACTGAACAAATCAGTTTATTTTGTTCCAATAAATTATTTCACTCACTTTCACCATGTCTATTGAGATATGGAGCAGATCATTTATATGTGAAACCTATTGATTGCTATGTGTTCTAAAAGCAAATTTCATTTATATAGCAGTATTGAAAGTTTCATTGAAGTAGAAGGGAAAATGGATACTGAATCAGAAAAGATATCATTGGAGATGACAAGTTTTGTCACACAGATAGGATTTAAGCAGATGGTTGGGTGAGTTAAAGTTTGAGGATAGGAAACAGGCTAGAAGGCTTCAGAATGGTTGAGGCTGTAGGTGAATAAGATGAATGGTTGATTACAATAACAAATGGATGCAAGTAGACTTTCTGGTCGATATTGTTATGAAAAAGAGACTTGTTGACAGTTTGATCTTTACAGGTTTTGAACTTCAATTACATGTGTACGTTAATGAATAATTATTATATATATGTTATAAAATTATGCTTCTCTTGTTTCAGATGTTGAACATGTTTGCATTTTTCATTAAGCGGCCATTGATAAAAGAAGAAGTATCTCAAAAATATCCAATCCTGGTTGATATGATTAATAGTGATTTAGATAATATCAAGTCAATTTTTGATGCACACTTAATTGCAACAGCAGAGAACGGTGGCGTTCCTACCATCAACAGAAATATGCCATATGTGGCTGGCGAACTGAAATGGGCACAGGAACTTAATGAAAGAATGGAAGTATCAATGAAGAGTTTCAAATCCGTTGATCATTCGTAAGTGTTTAAAATGCTGTGGTAAGCAAAAACTTGACTTTGACTGTAAAAGAAGAGGTATAGAAGACATGAGCTATCAGGCTTGACGCTACAGTCAAGATTAACTAAAGTTTCTTCTACTTCAGAAGAAATTATAGGAAAAGGCTTCCTAGCAAAAGTATTTGAGGTTGAATCAATTAACCTTTGAAACAGCATATACTAATATAATATTCTTGAACGTAACATGAATGTCACAGGAGGATTATAAAGTAATATTTGACATTAACCAACATAGGACAAAATTTTGATCAAACAGGTATGTTTTGAGGAGTGTTTTAAAGAAAGAAATAGTGGTAGAGAGGCAGTGGGGAAATTCCAAGGCTTTGGGCTAGGCTGTTAAAGGCAGAGCCATCAAAGGTGTATCAATTTAAATTGTGGATGGTCATGGGGCCAGAACTAGTTGTATCCACATACCTTGTGGGACGGGAACAGATTGCGGAGATGAGGAGGGCCAAGGTATTGAAGTGATGTGAAAATAAGTATAAATGTAATTGGAATTCATATGTTGCTTGCCTCGGAGCCAGTGTAAGTCAGTGACACAAGGAATGAGTGAATGGACAGTGAGATTTAGGACACAAACAGCATAAAAGCATTACGTATAGGAGAAGAATTAGACAATTTGATCATGGCTGATATATTTGTCAACCCATTCTCCTGCTTTCTCCCAGTAACCTTTGATCCCCTAAATCAAGAACATATCTATTGTTGTCTTAAATGCATTCAGTGACTTGGCTTCCACAGCCTTCTGCCACAATGAGTCCCACAGATTAACTATTCTCTGGCTGAAGAAATTTCTCCTCATCTCAGTTCTAAAAGATCACCCCTTCACCCTGAAGCTGTGCCGTTAGGTCCTAGTCTTTCCTATAAGTGGAAACTTCTGGTCTGAGCTTGCCACCTGGTTCAGTACAGTATCTACAGTCTGGAGGAACAGCCAGCACTGCCACAAGAAGGTCAATGATCTTCTCCATCTTGTCAAGGTAAGTGCCACAATATTCTCTGTGTTATCTTACACTTACTCTATCTCTGTCTGCTGCATGTACCTCCCATTGAAGCTCACGCTCTATCACTTTCACTGTTGCAATGTAACATCTTCCCTCACTTGGCCTCATTCCTCCCTAACCTCCCACACCACTAACTGTGCATGTACATTTAGTATCCTCACACCGTATGAGGAGAGAACCCTCTTCTTCATATGAGATGTCTGGGACCTGTCCTCTGGGGATGCTGAAACATCCAATTTGCTCCAACTGAGAAAATACCACTCTTCATTCCACTGCAACTTTCACATTAACCCAACCCTCAGTATTGCACACCAAGTCCAACCCTTTCTTGTGATGCCTTCTCTTAACCTTGTGTCTTACAGGTACAAAAGGATGTTGACAGTTCAGCAGAGAAACGAGCCGCTCTGCTAGGAGGCACCTCCTCAACCTCTGAGGAAGAGACAGTGCAGAGACAAAGGACAGAGAACAATATAGCACAGGAACAGGCCCTTCAGCCCTCCAAGCCTGTACTGAAACACTTTGCCCTTCCATACTAAAATTATCTTCACTTACAAGATCAGTATCCCTCTATTCCCTTCCTAGTCATGAATTTGTCCAAGTGCTTCTTGGGTGTTACTGTTGTGTCTGCTTTCACCACCTCCTCTGGCTATGCATTCCAGGCATTCACCACCCTTTGTGTGAAAAACTTGCCTCAGCACATCTCTTTTAAACTTCCCACCTTGCATCTTGAACCTGTGTCCCCTAGTAATTGACCCCTCCACCCTGGGAGAAAGCTTCATACTTACCACTCTATCCATGCCATTCACAATCTTGTATCAGAGATAAAAGGTACTGCAGATGCTGGAGAATCCGAGATAACAAGCATGGGGCTGGATGAACACAGCAGGTCAAGCAGCATCATAGGAGCAGGAAAACTTGACGTTTCGGGCCTAAACCCTTCATCAGAAATGGGGGAGGGGAAGAGGGTTCTGAAATAAATAGGGAGAGAGGAGGAGGCGGATAGAGGATGGATAGAGGAGAGGATAGGTGGAGAGGAGGCAGACAAATCGAAGAGGCGGGGATGGAGCCAGTAAAGGTGAGTGTAGGTAGGGGG